>QLOM01007705.1:0-14232 GCA_003313785.1 Termitomyces sp. MG148
ACGCCTGTGTAGAAAACACCTTCACCCCTCAGCATGTATCTACTTTACACATGATACCTACTGTACCGATCAGATTCAGACACTGATTGTGTCTGTATTATATCTACATAGGTACAGAATATATACGGACTGATTGTGTCTGTATTATATCTAGGTCTCCGAAGTATCAGATTCTAACACTTTTTTTAACTCGTTGTCTCCAGGTATGTTACTTACTTACTATTATTGAATTTTCACTGAATAAATATCTTTTAACTCCTTGACTCTAGTCAACTCCAGACTAAATTTAATTATTTCCGTTCGAAATCCACTCGCGTTATCACAATATGTTGCGTCAGCCTTTTATGGTTACCTTATATCAATTTTTTAAAGAAATAAAATAGAGTTGGTTTATTCTATGCTCCTCAGGCTCGGATTCGAGATAGGCGTGTTACTTCAAGCGGTGTAGTTTTAATACACTGGACAGGGATCATCCATTTTTGTGGCCTTTATTCCCTTCTTTACCTTGAACCTCAAACCATGACAGGCATCCACTTCCGGGTCTTCATCGTAGAAGAGGGCCTTTTCTTCAGCAGATAGAGACGTGATCATCCAATTCACGTATTTATAAGACAAGTCTTGCCCCATTCGCTCTAGTTCCTCATCGTCCAAAGGAGTTCTGAAGCGATGCCATATCCCACCGGCTGTGATCTTCGGATGTACAGGATCATCATTTGGTCCTTTATAGTAAACTCCAGTTTGAAGCAAATAGCGTATGTCTCCGTGAAAATCCCTCCTAACACGTGGATGATTCCATCGTTCTTCCAAAGGGAGATCAGCACAACGGAGATCAGCACAACCCCAATCAATCAAAACTGGGAAGTTATTCTCTTCTCGAAGGATAACATTGCCGACATGGACGTCGTTGTGAGTGACACCAAATCGACGGAGGCGCCGCCCGAGCTCCAGGACACGCTGAGAGATGGTCTCAGCCTCCTCGAAGGTGATGTTGATGCCGGGCCTGAATCTTGCCATCGAACGACCAGGAATATATTCGAGTAAAAGGCAATCGATGTGACTTAGAGATGGATGTTGAGCCATCGACATCATATCAATCTTTGCGGTGCCGAAAAAACGAGGGACCAGCCCAGAGGCTTGGGCCTCCTTTAAACGACCATACGCTTTGTATTCCTTGATATGTGCCGCATTGCGCGCCTCCCATGTGGTAAGTAGGTGCATCCATGGCAACTGATCCTCGTCGCGGTCGATTTCAAAGGATGTTCCATGTTCACTCATGTTTGATTGATATTCCTCCTCTAATTCAGGATTCCACAGTTCATGGACCTTACGGTCTGCCAATTTGAGAACGAAGCGGTCGGGAAGTCCAATACTGCGCCCACTAGTCTGTGCATCCACCAGGAGGGCAACAGAGAGTGTGAATGGAGTAAACGCCTTGACAATTTTCACTTCTGTTGATTTGTTACCGGAAAGCATGAGTGAAAGGCGATGTCCAGGCTGATATGCATCAGCAGGAGACCTTGTCAAATAAATATAAAGTCTCCGAGTGAAAAATGAACAGTGCTTACTTGAACCAAATGGTACCTGAAGTGGTAAAAGGTATACGTGCAGCGTGTTTCATATACTATGAGACAGTGAGATTAAGAGAAATGGGAGGAGAGGAGAGGAATCTATACATACAGAGATTGCCCGGCACACCATCGGAAAAAAAACCAGAGAGAGTGGTAAGCTTTTGAACAAGTGGAATGATAAATTAAGGCTCACCCCTGGCAGGTCAGTATGTGCTTCTTGAGGGCACCTTAGGGTGTTGGAATTGATGTGACGAAGTCCACTGAGAATATCACACGAAACCAGGGTCGTCCTTTACAGCTTTGTCTCATTTCACCCTCTTTCTCTCATTGTCCCCCTTGACCCTACCTGCTCATATATATGGAGCTCTCCACACTACGATACCCTCAGTCATTTATACCTTGACTGAGGGTGAGTCAAATATGTACTATTACCAGTTATGACACAGATGCTGATACTATACGCTAGACAATACTAACATACGCGTATAGGTACAAACTTGAATACAGTCATTTATACCTTGACTGAGGACAATACTAACATAGGGTTCTAACAGGTTATGGGCCATCACTGTCGTACACTCTGAAATAAGATCTAACGCACGATGATTGGAACCCCACCACATACAGTGTAGTAGCATTCCTTGGGACACCAAAATGAAAACCTTGAATTAAGCAATGAATTTCAAATTATTTCAAGTTCTAACTATATAGTAACCTGTATAGGTTATTTACGAAGCTAAGTGTGTACTTGTAGGGCTATATACGGGGAGCTAGGTGTTAGCATAACGTAGATAAGGAAGGGTATGAAATGTCACAAATATCGTTCCTTGGGACAGGTGTGACAGTGTGATGGGCCACCACCGGAAGAGTCGGATCGGGATTGATGTTGACTGAAAGAAGCACATGGCCAAACACATTGTATCAACTGCCTGTCACGCTTGATAACTGCTGACATTGTCGTCCTCGTAGAGACACCAATTTTGCTCAGATTATTCATGTCTATAGGAATAAAATGTTCATTAGAGTGTATACTTTTAATCCCGTATCACAGATCTGAGATACCAAAGCTGAGCAAGATGAAAAGTTGCAAAAACAAAGTTGCAATGATGTCAAATTTGAAAAAATTGATACTTTTACACCAATACTGGCTGAACCAGTCAACCAATGTCCCTCAAACTTGGGCAGTACTTAGATGGTATGTATATCCTATTTTGTTCTTAATATGGGCCCAATCCATGCAGGACTCCAGTTGCTAGACCAGCTTGTCCCAAGGAGGAGTCGTGTCCCAAGGAATACTACTACACTGTATCTTTGCCCCTGTCACAAACATCACATTCTCAGATCACGAGCCCGATCAATTGCGTCTTATCTGTGTGTCTATCTTGACATCATGTGTCCATGTCAACAATCTCTTTGTTCTGCTTAACTATTCCTCAACTTTGCCCACTGAACTACTATCATGGGATCTATCACCTCCCCCACATCTGCTACTCTCTCTACCAATGCCTCCTACTCCTGGGTTTGGCTGGCCAAACTCAACACCCACTGGCTCACGCCCAAAACACCCTTTGACCAAACCACCGTTGAGTTCACCAAATGGTCAAACAAGCTGGAAATCTTCCTGCAACAGTGTGGCCTTGACCGGTATGTGTTTGCCCCTGAGAGTCGACCTGATCACCTCATCACTGAGCCAAATTCCGTCACTGAGCCCGTGGTGCACTCCAACTGGTTATCCAACAATGATTTGATCATTGGTGTGATACAAGCAGCCATCTCTGAGGCTGAGCAGGAGGGACTGCATACTGATGGGACAGCAAAGAAATGCTATGATGCGCTGTGCATGAGAGCACAGAGTGAGGGACTTGTCAAACAGGTTGCCCTCATTTGACAGGCTCTTACCACTTACTCACCTGTCTCAGAACCACTTGAACTCATGGCTAAGAAGATCTGCAAGCTCATTGACCGAGCATTTGCTATTGGCACAATAGATAAAGACCTCCTCAAATGTATTGCCTTACTAAACTCGATCAATGACAAGTCCTTTGAATTGATATAGGCACAGGTGTCATGCCTTGCCAATTCCACACCGCAGAATCTATACAAGTTGTCTGATATCAGGAAACTTTTCCAAACCATAGACAGCCTTGCCACACTCTCCAAGCATCCTGACTCTAACACTGCTCTCTGTCAGGGGACTCCCATTTCTGGTATCACTGGAAAGCGCCAGTCAATGCGCGTACAATGACACTAGAATCGAGCAAATCGGTGCAGCAAATCTCAAGATATTGTAAAATTTGTGACAAGGTGCAAAGTCAACCATCATGGATGAGAGAATGGGATTGAGGGACCATCCAGGTATGAGCAGACTCCTGAGGATGAGGGAATGACAGTCCAAAAGAAATTAGAGTGAACAATTGGCTCAATCCCAAAATATGATCCAATGTTTCTCCCAAGCATCTGCCAAAACATCTTCAACTCCTATACAAGCCTCTCTTACTCCTTCCATCAGTGAGGGGACATCAATATTGCCTAAGAAGCATCCCAGAAGTGCCCAGTGAGAGGTGCAGATGTGAAAGAAAGCAGAGTGTAGTTGTAAACTCCCTATAGCCTAGTGGCAGAGCCACTGAGGCTGGTTACACAAAAAAAATGTAACATAGTTACAGGTTTTTGGTGAGTTCTTGAATCCTTAAGTGTCCCAAGTGCATAAAACTCAGTTTTATAGAGAGAATGGTGACTACACAAGTGTAGGGATGGTGGTAAAGGAAAAAAGACTAAAGAGTGGCTGTGCTAAGTATGACCAAATATAGACTAAACAACCTGCCCTGTTATACTGAGGTTGAGGCTGAGGTTGAGACTGAGGAGGTCGAGAATGAGGATAGGTGGTGGACTGAGTGGGCAAATCAGCTCTGGCCATATTTGATATGCTGAGTGACCTGCTGGAACATGCACCAGAAGTCAAAATAAACCTTTAATATACAGGCTGAAAACTGTAAGCCTCCTAGTAGCAGTCTCTACAAAAGTATATTCCCAAAAACACCCCAATAAATACACAAGAAGTACAGCAAAGGAACAAGGGATTAGCTCAGAGTCATCAAATCAATAATAGTCAGTCACTGTAATGGAGAGGGGAAGTATGAGGGCTGGCAGAGGCAACAAAATTGGGATCAGATTGTGATGATCAAAGAAGCAGATCTACTACTACCTGATTTGGCATGGCTAAATGGAGGAAGAAGGAAGAAGCATGGAATGCAGAGAAGAAATAAAAGGGGAAAAAGAAAATTTATGAATGGAAGCCAGACAAAAGGGGCAGGAGCAAATGGAGCAGAGGCAAATGGAAGGAAAAGCTAAGAATAGCAAAGAAGAATGATGGCTTCTGGAACTGACTGGTGGCACCAAGACAATGGCTAAAAAGGGAATGGTGGAAGCAAATAGGATCAGTGGAAGTAGGAATGGAATGGTGGAAGATAAATGATGGCACCCAAAATAGGAAAAACAATTCAAATAATGGGTTGACAAATGGGCTTGGTAGTCAGGTGACAAGGTGGTCTGTGCACTGTGGAGAAAGGTATAAATAGGCTAGGTAAATTAGAGAATAATCAGGCAATTGATAGACAAAGGCTCAGTGGTTCCCAGGGAGTGAATCACTTAGGCTGGAGTTTGTTGAAAACCTCAGAGGCTATTGATAGGCAAAGGCTTGGTGGTTCCCAAGAAGTGAATCACTTAGGCTGGAGTTTGTTGAGAACCCTCTACCTTTCAGGATATTATATATATTCTGAGAAGTAACCCTCTTCAATACATCAAGTTTATTGTCAAGCAACAGTGTGGATTAGAAGTAACTTTCTAAAACTTCAAGAAAGCCCCAGAACTATTAGTAATACTCTAACCAAGTACTACAACAGTTTCAATTTTTAGTGCAAGGGCTATTTTTAGAACCTCTGATGCACCTGATCAGCATGTCAATCAGTGCCTGATGTGCTCACCAATGCAATTTGTAACAAAGTGTTTCATGTAAGGAACATTTAATTATAAATCAAGGTTGTTATATTAATGGACACATTTGTTGGGGTGAAACAATTATGGCCAACAGATTCCGAGACAATGGATTTTGAGGCAACATAAGCGTTGACGTCATTTTGTTAGGTTTCAATGGATTTGAGCAAACAGATTCAGTATCAAACTGTTCTAAGGTTGACAAAATCCATTATTCCAAGCAGATTTTTAGGCAACGGATTGTGAGCCAATGGAAACAAACATCAACATCATTTTGTTGGCTTCATTTTTCAATGGGTTGAGTATCAACCAATATCAAACTGTTCTAAGGTTGACACAATTGGTTATTTTGAGTAGATTCCCAGCCAGCGCATTCCAAGTCAATGGATTTTGAAGCAACAAAATGGAGCTAACAGAAAGGATTTCTAGACAATGGAAATGAAGCTAACAGAAAAAGAAGGCACTGTCAAACCACACAAAACATGGAAACCAAGTCCCCACATTGCAACATTATATTTTGATTAAATAATTTTCTAGTGATGAGAAGCTAATTGTCTAATAGAACCACCAAAAAAAAACAATTGCCCAATATATAATTTATTCTGACAATTGAATACATCTTTCAGCGCTGACAATTGTACAAATCTCTGAAGGGTGCAGTTTGTCCACAGGACATCAACTCCTGGTTGTGTAGGTTTGTACTCTGGAACATGCCTGCCATCTTTGCCCTAGGAATCCCAGTCTCTGAATCATGCATCACCACATTGTGAAGGCTGAAAATTCTTTGCATCCAAGATACTTATGCCTCTGTCCCATACTCATTCACAGCCAGACTAGACAAATCAAGACTAAAAATAGCAGTATTTGATAAAGAGGCTGGAGCAAATATTAGAATTTCAACAATCTCATACACCGTACTTTCTAATTTCTTATCTATCTACCCTGTGTCAATCTACCTACTCCGTGCTAGGTTCAGGACCTGCCAAAACTATTTACAATTTGATTCATTGTTGTGCCTGAAATGTAACCCCACTAGGCAACAGAAGCATCCACATCATTTTGTTGTTATTCTGAGTGGATTCCCAGGCAATGGATTGTGAGCCAATGGATTTTGGGCCCACCAATGCCCACAGGCTCCATATTGCTGTATCCAACAACACATTGTATGTCTCCTGCAGAGCAGTATCAGATGTAACAATGTGGACATCCGCTACAAGGTAGCAGACTCTGCTAGACATGTAACACACATTACAAAACATGTTCTGCTACAATGTATGACACGTACATATATTGTGTCCCTATGTGGGATGAACTTGACGCATTCCTTTGGGAGAATCTGGAGTCCAGACAAATCTGCCCCTTGAAGTCCTTGATGACCTCTCCAGTGTTTTTCATCAAGAAGAAGGATGCTCTCTGGTTGGTCCAGGACTATTGCATGCTCAATGCAATGACTGTCAAGAACCGCTACCCACTTCCCTTCATCTCGGAACTGATCAACAACCTCTAGAGTGCATGCTATATCACTAAGTTGGACGTCCACTGGGGCTACAACAATGTGCCCATCCAGGAGGGAGATGAGTGGAAGGCAGTGTTTCAGACCAACCGCAGGCTGTTTGAACTCCTGGTGATATTTGTCAGACTCACCAACAGCCTCGCCACCTTCCAGACCATGATGAACAACATATTCTAGGATCTCATAATCAACAACATGGTCTGTGTGTATCTCGACAACATCCTCATCTACACCAAGATGTTAGAGGAACATTGCCAGATCATGTGAGTTGTCCTAGACTGTCTTCACCAACACCATAAGCTGGAGAAGTGTGAGTTCAAGCAGACCCACATTGAGTACCTCAGACTCATCATCTCCCATGGCACAGTGGAGATGGATCTGTTGAAGGTGGCTGGTGTTATGCAGTGGCCAGAACTCGGGAGCAAGAAGGAAGTACAGGCCTTCTTGGAGTTCATCAACTTCTACTAGCAGTTCATCCAAGACTTCTCCCACCATGCTTGCTCCCTCTTTGACCTCACTAGGAAGGACATTGCCTGGGCTTAGAGAGATGTGGAACAGCGGGCCTTCAACACCTTGAAGTCCACCATCACCTCCAAGCCCGTTCTGCTCTTCTTCAATGATGACTGGCCCTTCTGAGTCAAGGTGGATAGCTCCAACTTTGTCACCGGTGCAGTCCTCTCCCAGAAATCCTCAGAGGATGGTAAATGGCATCTTGTTGCCAAGAGCTTCAATGCTATGGAGCAGAACTACAAAATCCACGACAAAGAGATGCTTGTGATCATCTGGCTGTTGGAGGAGTGGCCTCACTTCCTGGAAGAGGCCCAGCACAAATTCAAAGTCTGGACAGACCACAAAAACTTGGAGTACTTCCAAATAGCCAAAAAACTCAACCGTTGACAGGCCCAGTGGTCCCTGTACCTCACCAACTTTGATTTTACGCTGCACCACAAGCCCAGTTGAAGCATGGAGAAGCCTGATGCCCTCTCCTGGCATGCCGATGTTGTTGTTATCCCCTGTGCCTGGAGCTATTTGCCATTTGCATGCTCAAAGGGGTGATGGTCCAGATAGACAAAGTCAACATACTCCAGGACATCTGCTGAGGTAACCAGAAGGAAGTGCAGTTGCTATTTGCATGCTCAAAGAGGTGATGGTCTAGGAAGACAAGGTCAACATACTCTGGGACATCTGCTGAGGTAACCAAGAGGGAGTGCAGGAGGACTCAGTTGCAAAGGCCGCATTGGTGCTATACTTGGAACACCCCTTCAGTGCAAAATCCATACACACCAACAAGTAGAGCCTGCAAGACAGACTCCTCACCTTCCGGGGATGCATCTATGTGCTGAACAACCCAGAGCTCCAGAGGTACATTGTCAAACAGCACCACAACTCCTATGTTGCCAGGTGCCCCGGCCACTGGAAGACATTGGAGCTGGTCTCCCAGAACTATTGGTGGCCACAGACGTTGCGCTACATAAGAATGTACACTAGCACCTGCAATCTCTGCCTCTGGACAAAGCCTCACCAATGCCCCCTGACTGGTTAGCTGCACTGCCTTCCCACACCCACTGCATGCTAGAGCATGGCCTCCTTTGACTTTATTGTGGAATTCCTGGACACGCACGGATATGACACTGTCATGGGCATCATGGATCTCTATGGTAAGCAGGTGCACTTCATTCTGATGCATATAACCTGCTCTGCAATGGGCGCTGTCAACCTGTACCAGAAGAACATCTGGAAACTCCATGGCCTCTCCAACACCTACACCTCTGACCAGGGTCTGCAGTTTGTAGTGGATTTCACCTGGGAGCTCTACTGCCTCTTGCACGTTAAGCTCCATACGTCCACCACTTACCACTGGCAGTCCAATGAGCAGACTAAGCACATCAACCAGGAGCTGGAGCAGTATCTCTGGCTATTCTGCAACAAACAACAGGACAACTGGGACAAGCTTCTTCCCAAGGCAGAATTCTAGTACAACAACCACCTCCACTGTAGCGGAGTGGTGCCTTAAGCGCCACTATGGTCTAATATTTACTTATTAATTATTTATTACTATATTATTATTTACTTCACAGCTGATGTAATCAGCTTATTTTTGTATTAGACTACATTGACAATAGACTGAGACTGGTCTGATTCAGTGAAGCCTGACTTGTAAGCTAATCAATCCGTAATTACCATTACATTTTTTTGAATCTGCCAGCTAGGATCTATTGCCTAGCCACCGACATTGGATAGTCAGAGTTTCTGACTGAACTCAATCAGCATCTGAGCTTTGCACACAGCCACCCATGCAATTTTTAGACAAGGGGATACCCGATGAGCAACCCTATTTCTATGGTCACTACATATGTAGAGCGAAAAGCCCAGGAGTTGCTGGATGACCCAGCAAGAAACCAGGCGAGAGAACTGCAAGGGCAGGCCGCAGGTCAGCCAGAAGTCCGAGCCCAGAGTCAGAGTTCCAACCCTACTGGGCCAGCAAGTGCGGAGAAAACTGACAAAGCGTTGACCAGCAAGGTTTTGCAGCGGAACTGCGATAGAATGCCAGGAGGGCTGACACCTCCAGCAGTGCTGGGGCAGAGAGGATTGCGGCGATCCAGCCGCTTAGCGTCCCGGGGACTTCAAGAGGACACAAGCAGGTATGCCAGCACATTGGGTGCTCGAACAGATGCCCAAGGAATACCATGCGCTGGTCCTTATGTCCTGCCATACTAAGGCGGGGGTGCTGCCAAAGCAGCTGGAAACCCAGCTCATACCAGGGTCATGGAGGCCCGTATCAAAGAGTTACCAAAGGCTGAGGAGGCCAGCGAGTACATTATGGAGGACGCAGACCAAAAAGATCCAGCGACCACACGTAATACAGGGCACGAGAGCCCTGATGATTGAGTGGGTGAAGGATCAAAGTCCTCCATGGACGAGGAAGCGGCACAGGATGATCAACGCATGAAGACAGCATACACTATTAGATTGCGTGTATTCTGGGAATTACACCCAGAGGTGGCAAAGTATACTACTCAGGCTCGACTGGAGCGGTATGCGGCATTGCATATAGTAGCATTGAGTAGGCAGGGACATAAGGTCCCTCCTGTATTCAGTACTCAATATACTGATTTGATCCTGCAAGTTTTGCTCCTGGAACTACAGATGTATCTGCAGTGAAAGGCAGCACAATTGTCAGGGGTATCGACTCTCTGGAGCCAGACGTCTAAAGAATGTTTGGCGCACCATGATCAAGACGTGGGCACAGAACTGGTTGACGCTCTGACCCAGGCACAAGCGATGGCCCATCCAGAACCGGTGAGTAGCATTCACACACCATTCGTACAGGGGATACGTGAGGTCCCACCTTATCTTAACAGCCAAGAGGGATATACAGACCGTGCAAGTCTGGAAAGCATGGCAGGAATTCCCTGCAAACAGGAGAGCAAGGCTACTTTTTTGCCTTGAGTACCCCTGGCAGAGACGCTGAGTGATTGCGTGTCTTACCAGCGTATGAGGAATAGTGACCTCAAGCAGAAAGGACATTCCCTTATTGACAACCAGGGTATCGTATTCAAGGGTACCAAGCCCGTTGATGAAATGTGTCAACAATTTACCACTGGATACCAGGAGATGCGTGCTTCTCCAGATCATGATGCACAATACGATCACGGTTGTGTAGAGGCACCAAATCGGGCAAGCATCCCAAAGAGTGACAGTAATAACAACCATCAGGGTGACTGCCCTGACTACGTGACCCAAGATAGTGGACAGGGTCACCTGGCAGGTCAATTAAATTGGCAATCGACCACTGTACCTAGAGGGAAATCCCTCACTCATGCAGCTGACTTAGCAAGCTGCGCACCTGGACAGCGGGAAGCCATATGAATGCATCATGAAGCAATGCATGACCGACTTCATCAAGTCGTCGATGACGCGTTGAGAGTCAATTTACAACTACCTAATGGTGTAAAGTTGCGCAAGGCAGATAGTTGGCATATCTGGGTATACTCCGGAGCGTCCAAGTTCAGCGAACTAGAGGACTGGGCCATGGACGTCTGCTACTATCTGGCAATGTGCCTCTATGGTGGGGACCGTATGGATCGCAAACAGATCTTTGTACTACCAGAATTTTTGGCAGGAGAGACCAAAAACTGGTTCTGCCGTGCAGTCCTGCACGTCAATTGAGCCCAGTATGACTGGACATTCAAAGGAGTTCTAATGGGCTTGTATGACCAATTCGTACACCCCTCAACACTGCAGGATGCTCAACAAGACTTCCAGGCTGCACGCTACACTAAGAAACTCGGTGTCCAAGGGTTTTATGACACCCTTAACAATCGTGCTCAAAATATGGTGGTATACCCTGACGGGTATACAATGCTCAAGACTTTCCTCAATGGAATTCCAGCGGAAATGCGCCGCTATCTGATCAGAGAGGACGGCTTGTCACCTGAAGTGAATGACGTGGAAGAATTTGTGGCATATGCTATTCGCTACAAGCAGTTGCTCAAGACAGCGAATCACTATGAGCAGCATAGTGGCCATTGCAGGGCAACTTGTTGCTCTGCTCCAGGTGGAGCGCTGCCCCAAGCGCAGCGTATAGGAACATTCTTAGCAAGAAAGTCCGAAATGGACAAGGAAAAGTATCCACAGTTTGTGGAATGGCGTGCACTGCCAGAAGATAAAGGGCGCAGTCGCCCTAGGCCTGATTGCCTGCAGGAAGGCAATTGTCCTTCCAAGGGTATTGTGGACAGGAAGCCTGGTATGCCAGGCCAACTGCCAGTAGTTCAAGGAACATGCTATAGCTGTGGGCAACCTGGACACTACGCCAGCAACTGTCCCGCTAAGCCAACAGCACCCCAAAAAGGGCCTAACCCTTGGGCACACCTCAGGGCTGTGCATACTGCTGCGCCAGATGGCAGCGACAGAGACGTATCTGTTAAATCCGGGAGCAACAAGGCCTCTGAACCAGAGGACAATCACACCGATAGGTTGGGTGACAACCTCGATTGAGTAGTGGTCAAAGGAGAGGAGTATGTCACTGTAGATGTATACAACAATGACTACTATAGTCACGACAGCAACTCGGAGTGCTTGATAGCCATGACCGACTGGCCGGCGGAACGTACACCCCAGCACAATGCCGTGGTGTGGATGAAGAGAGTGACTCTTCATAAAACTGATGGTAAGCTGCAACGACTGTCATTGTATTGAGCGGACAAGGAGTGCTTGGTGTCTTATGTGGAGGTAAATGGCCATAAGGCCTGGACGCTCTGGGATTCTGGGAGCACAATGTCAGGGATTACTCCTCAGTTTGCACATGTATACGGGATATCTGTACAAACCAGAGACTCCCTTGGCCCTGCAATTGGGCACCGTAGGGAGTCAAGCTATAGTCCAGTACGGGACCACCGTAACCATCCAAACGCCTGGCTTGTGCAGCCAGGAATATGTTGACGTGGCAAATTTTGACCGCTATGATATGATTATTGGTACACCGTTCATGAGGCGTAATAAAGTAGTCCTGGACTTTGAGCATTGCCAAGTCCTGGTTAATGGGATTGCACTCCCAGTGGAGCAGGCCTCAATGGATGACATGGATAGTCGCCTGCATTGACATTGCGCTATGGAAAAGCATAAAGACGCTCCATAACTCAGTTGTCAGAGGCACCCAATGGTGGAGGAGATGATCAAGGTGGATCAGGAAGTACCTGGGCTGTCTGCGGACCACCAGGCGGTGTTGATGAATGAGGAGGAGTATCAAGCCTCTGTGAAAAGTGAGGGGACCAATATAGCCCCTACTAGGCCCACATTCCAGGGACCTAGACAGCAAAGCGCGGAGCCTCATCTGAAAGGAAAATGTAAGCCAGCAAGTTTGAAAGATGCATCAATAGGAGCATGTCTGCCTACATCCTCCTGTGTCAAGTTGGAGGATTTGACAATGGAGGCTGAACTAGCCTCATGCGCTTCAGACACAAAATCATTATAGGATTGCCTTATTCTCCTACCAGATTGTGAGTGGGTGTATGACCCTTGCATGCCATGAGAATGGAATGAAGTGGTAGCGTCTGCTGTGGCGCAAAACGTGCCTATGCAGCAACCAATGGCCAACTGGTATCACTATCCTCACACAGATGAAGTGTCCTGGGCATATACAGTATGCCAACGTGGTGCCTCCCTGATGTCGCAATGGGCTGGCAAACCCCGTCCCCCCAACCAGTTACACGTACCGGATGATAGTGTGGAATGGGTGCTAGCCATTTGTGATTAGTTCAAGATCCCAGAACACTTGGAGGAGCACACTGTGCAATTGCTGCTCCCTATGTGGGACAAGGGTAAACGGAAGGCAACTAGCCTTCAGGAAGATGATATTCCGTGCCTGCAACAGCAGTGGCAGGAGGAGTTTGCGGATATGGTCAACGGCATGAAAGAGGAGCTTCCTCCGTGGCATGAGGTAAATTATGAGATTAATCTCATAGACAACCAGAAGCAGTACAAATACCACTTGCCACATTGCCCACGGGCACTGCAGGAGCAATTGCAGGATAAAACAAACCGCTACCTTAATGCGCAGTGGTGAACACTGTGTACCATGGCGCAAGCAGCCCCGTTGCTGTGCATACCAAAGAAGGATGGTTCTCTTTGCACTGCCTTGGATGCACGACAGTGCAACAATAATACAATCAAGGACGTTACCCCCTTGCCGGACCAAGAGGTTATCTGGAAAGACGTGGTACAAGCAAAATATTGCTTGAAGATCAACCTAACTGATGCGTATAAACAGGTATGTATACGTACTGAAGATCCATCTTCCGGGATATCATTGGACAATTTATGCATGTGTATTTAGATGATATATTCATCTACTCTGACTTGATTGAGGAGCACAAACAGCACCTCAGAGTCGTGTTCAAACGACTGCAAAAGTTCAAGTTATATTTGAAATGGAAGAAATGTGAACTCTACACAGAGAGTGTAGACTGTCTTGGACATGTCATTGATGAGAAGGGCATTCACCCAGATCAAGATAAGCTTGATTGCATTTGCAAGTGGCGCATGCCACGTAATTACAATGATATCCAGAGATTTGTAGGTCTGGTCAACTACATATTGAGCTTTTTGCCTGATGTGTCAGCGTATACCGGACTGCTGATGGCAATGGCCCAGAACGGGTCA
>QLOM01007706.1:0-12891 GCA_003313785.1 Termitomyces sp. MG148
AAATAACTAATCACCTGGCAGAGGGAAATCCAAAGAGAACAAGTCTAAGGATTCCTCTGCCACGGCATGGCGCATCAGTACGGGGGCGGGAGCGTGAGAACGACTGTACAACATCCCGGAGAAGTCCGACGACTGCAAGGGGAGCATCCCGGAGACCTCCGGGATGACCAGAAAAGGAAATGGCCGAAGAAGGAAGCCCGGGGGGTCCCGGAGATCTCCGGGATGGCCGGAAAAGGAAGTCCCCTGACAGCTGGCGCCTTATAAGATTACGTGTTTAACGACTTGCCGACGGCTATCAGCAGGTGACCACTTCTTCAGCCCCGGTGCCTAGCGATTAGCGACGCTTACCTTTACCGATGCTTAGCGACTTTGGCGACCCCAGCCCCCTTGATTGTTTCAGACCCCAGGATAGTCACCGTCTATTTGACTGCTTTCAGTGCTCACTTGGTGACTTAGCGCTTACCGAATGATAGACGCCGCGGGTTAGCTATTTCACATTCTATTCTTCTTGTCATAATCTATTCCCCATTTTGTTACTTAGCGACTTATAGTTTAATTGACACGGCGACTTAGCGCCTATAAATACTGTACATATTTTGTCTTAGGAGTATCGAATTCCATCCCCACAGTTCAGATCTCAACTTGCGCGCACTAAGTTCCTCAAAGTCGCCAAGGGACTTACTGTTTTTACCGACTACGCTAAGCTTGCTGCTTCTTCGCCAGTTTTGCCGACTGTCTCAGTGCTATACAAGCACACTCCGACTACGTTACGTCGCCAAGTCCTTGCCGACTATTGGCACCCTAGCGCCTCACAGGCGATACGGCTTAGATCGCTAAGCACCTTTCTTCCAATTACTAAAGTTCCCTTAACAAACTAAGTCTCTGGGACCCTGCCTGGACTCCCTCTCAACTAGCGACTGCCCAACGCATTACCTTTCACAGTAGCTAGGTACCGTTTACCCTTGACAGTACTCAGCAACTTTTGGGCGTCATCACCGGTCAAAGCATTGACCCAGCCCAACTCCTGTAGCATCCTACGCTCTTTCGGACTCGTGAGACAAAGCTGGAGTTAGCGAAGTTACCGGCGGCCTGGAGCAATCCGGGCAGAGCCGGTCACAGTGTCCAGCTGAGCGTGATGAGGTGCCAGCACCCACAGACTTTGGCTTGCACCTCATAGACTCACGAGGCCTCTCTCACAGCGTATTGATAGTTGTTACTGCGTCCTAGCCACTTCAGACCCACCGTCCACCCCATCGCCAGCCCTTGCTGCACCAGCACCCGGCGTTGGAGAACCTCAATCTCCTCGCTCGTCATTTGACACTTATATTTTCGTCGTTAGCCCAAATAAATACATTCCAACCAAATACACTGTAAGGCCATGGCAGCAGTAAAGGCTACCCTTGCGCAGAACTGAGTAGAAATATGTAAAGGAGCATCGTCCGAGAGCGCATTGACATCCGTTAGAGCACAGGATGCATGGGATACGCGTCCGCCGATGACCCGCCCACCCAAGTGGCCATCTGTCACGCGTCTCCGGTCAAAGCATTGACCCAGCCCAACTCCTGTAGCATCCTACGCTCTTTCGGACTCGCGAGACGAAGCTGGATGAGAAAGATAAGGTTCAAGCAACTGTCGCCATCACTTCTTCTAGAGAATTCCTGAGAAACACATGTTAGAAACAGGTCATATGACTTCTGACAAGTGTTTCTCCAGAAAATCTCATTTAAATTTGCTAATTAGGAAATATTTACAAGATTTTCTGTAGAAACATTTGTCAGAAGTTACTAACAGGTGTTTCTCAGGAATTCTCTAAAACTCCCTGAAGTGCATGTTGCACGATCGTGGACGGTCGATCCATGGCCGGGGCCCGAGTATATGCGTCGCCTTGAGTTCGCGTCGCGTTTACGTTGAAAGCAGCAGACTTACAATGAGATAAGATAAGATTGGCCTTTCCATGCTTACTGGTATAATCTACACGCATATCCCTGCTGCTCGAGTTAATTTCTTCTTTAATAAGTCCATCTGCTTAAAGACAGATAACGATGAATGTTTCTAATTCTCGATTCAGTGTCGATGCCCACGATGTTGGGAAAATCAACGCTCAAACATCGTGTCGGACGCGTTTACTTGAAAATAAATATCGCTACTTCCAAAAATGTTTCCACCGCAAAGTCAGTAGCAGGGTTACCAGATTATACTCAAGCTTATGTTTAGCAGATATTCTTTGTGACAAGGAATCACTGATGATGTATGTCCGTCTTGGCAAAACTTTTCAGCGCACTTAGAATACCTTATAAATAGAATATCATACCAAAAGTCCACGTCGCTTTATTCTTTTCAGGGTTCCAAAACGTACAAGATAAAAAAGTCCCATATCTTGGCATTTACCTCTACATGAGTTTGCATCAGGTCAAAAAAGAACTGTAGATATAAATATCCTAAGGCACGTCAGGGTTCCGAGTAGTTCCGAGTTAGCAGCAGCTATTACAAGCATTGGTGCCCAAAACACAGTAAAGTCGCCCCACCACACGGATTTCCATTTTCGGTATATGAGTGCACCGCAGTAGATGTGACATCCAGTTTTGCAACGGAAGGGCAATCGTTCGTGTTCATACATATACGCATATCATTGAGCTACTGCAATAACGAGGCGAGTCAGGATAGGTCGTTTTCATGAGTCATCGCAACCGACCCGCCGGCACTATCATTTCCTTTCCTATCCGGTGTCGCCACGGTTTTACATTGTATTTCCGGACATGATACCAATCGTTTATGTCTGCCTTACCACTTTCTTACTTGGAAAACCCTTAACTGTCATCGCATCATGTCGTGTGAATTACCTGAGTTCGTTATGATGAATAGTTGAATACCTTGGATGTTCTCTCACAGCTGTCCAGCAGCTTTTTTCCCGTCTATTGTGTGTCAATGGAAATTCTTTATCTATGCCATTTTATGTATCACATACATACCTTCATGGACACCTTTTCAGGTTCGCGTTACTCATTGGCTTATACATGTATACATACATACTCGGCGCCAGTAAGATAGGGTCCATTCCTTTCAGTCGAGATATTCATTCTGAGCAAAGACGCTTTCAGGTCAATACACAGCTGGGTTGGGTGAACCGCAAGGGAAGTAGTATATGACTCCTCAATTTTTGGGAGCGCAATTCAGTATGCAAGTATCATAGGAATTAAGGACCCTGTTAGCTCGCTACAAACTTCAACGGGTGGCGGTCGGCTGGCGTCGTGTCCCGAGTACGGGTGGTCAACGCGGTCAACCCTTGACCCGAGCCCTGATCAAAATCGCGGGTTGTATCCCTCCTTAGCGCGGCGCATAAGTCAAGCTTCCAGTCGCCCAAGTCCAGTATCATCGATCCGGGATTCGACAATGTTGCATAGGAACAAGGATAACAAACGCGCAAGTACATTATACAAATTAGGTAATATTTACATACATCCTCCGAAGTTTTGCTTGAACGAAATTAGTAATTGAGCACCCCTATATCATATCCGCGACTCAGTTGCAGGCGGCACACAACCGGTTGTCCCTGCATTCAGGTACCCTATATGAATCTATGGGATAGCTTTGAGTGTTTCTATACCTCGTCTCGATTTTTTCTCGCGCTCTTAGTATTTTTTGCTCGGACATCATGAAGTTTGCTCGGCGAGTGTTGAACTTGACAAGTTGATGTCATTGATTGAAGAACTTTCACTGTAGATATCTCGATGATACTCAGGTATGCAAGCGTTATAGACATTTTAAAGAATGTTCAATAATCACTGACGTACTGGTGGGTCGAAGACCCCGGAATGGAAGAAGGCCTATATGTGAGCGATAGTCTGGCCGAGGCAGCGGTAGCTGAGACACCGTATTCACAGCGACTATCGCGGACTCAAAAAATGTATCACAGCTATTCGGAAAGAATATGAAGGTATTGCGGATTCATCAGGCTCTGAGGAAGAGAGTCCGGCTTTGCATGATGCACGAAGCCAGATCCAGGGATTGAGAGAGGAACATCAAAGTACAGCATTACCTCTTGAAATCCCGTCGATGCAAAGGTCTTCCCATGTCAATTCGAAAGATGAAAATCGAATGCCAGAGCTTCTGTCCCAACACGCGGTATCCCTTGACCAACGCGTCTTGAATTCGTCTGGTTCTACGTCGTCAGGAACCAGGCGAGCGGCAGGTAGTACCTCCACTGCAGGGAACAAGATTTTGTGTTCTAAATCGGCTGCAAGTATGAGAGGGCGGAGAACGTCGTTCTCTATCTTCCGTGCGTGTTTTCTATGCTCATTTCCACACTCTTACTTCGCTTATTATCCCCTTTTCAACGTATAGATGGCGTCGATCGGACAACGACGAGTCCCATGGAAGGTTTTCCGCTCAACGAGTTGATCCTTCAGCTGGAGCCGATTGAGAAAGCTTTCTTCACCGCACTGGACATTCAGCTCGATAAAGTCGATTCTTTCTACTCTGCACGGGAGGAAGAGATGATGGCTCGTACGAAGGCGTTACATGAGCAGCTGGATGAACTTAGGGACCACAAGGAGCTAGTCAAGGTGCATCTTCTTGTGTCGTGTGAAAGGACGTCGTCTAATATCGTCATAAAGTCCGCGCATCCTCATCATCCCACAGCCTGGAGCGCTTGTATGGTCAACATCAGAAACCAACTGAGAATTCCACACGTGCTGCCTACGGTGGTCCCCGATTTCCGTGATCGGCTCACTGGTGACTTGGTTAGTTTTTGTCTTCTATATCAACTTTCGCGCATTCACGCACGCATTTGAATAGGACTACCCAAGGTATGACTCAGATATTTCCGAGAAAACGCGGCGAGAGAGGAGCATGGATGCAGATGTAGAGCGAAAGGATGGGAAGAAGCAGCATTCACCCGTCCGGCATACGGGACTTTCAACTGACCCAGAGGACTACCTTTTCGCGAAGAAAAAGCTTAAGAAGGCAGTGTTGGAACATTATCGGTAAGTACTGCTTTGATTTCAGACGGATAGCGGGACTGATCATCTTCTACAGAGGTTTGGAAGTACTACAGAACTATCGCGTTCGTGTCTATCCCCGTCTTTATGTGTTCGGGATTTCACCGGAAATGCAGATTTTGAATTTGACGGGTTTTCGAAAGGCTTTGAAAAAGTTCGAGAAATCCACTAAAGTGAGATGTCCCCGACTTCTTGTTGCCTTCATATCACTGATTCTCTGTAGATACGAGCGCAACGGCAATACATGTCTGAGAAGGTACAAATCTAGAATATCTCAGATGCTTTCGCGGCTGAATCGTCCCCACAGGTAGAAAAGGCATCTTTTGTCACCGGGAAAAGTTTGCACGAGATGATGATCGACATGGAAACTCTTTACGCTGATCGATTCTGTACGTTTTCTCATCTATCAACAAAATTATAATCTCTGTTGACAGCGTATACAAGCCCGGGGAGATAAAAAACGTGCTAGAGTACGACTTCGTGCGGGATTTCGTTACAAAAGTCACCATTTTAGTATCTTTCGTGCCGGCATCTTACTCGGGGTTGCTTTACCTGCTTTCATTTCAGGGCTCTATGCCAGTGCGTGTTTTATAACGTTCTTGGGGAAGATGCGCAAACCTTGTTGCTAGGTTTTCAGCAGTCTACTCGTGATGCCATTCCCGCGTGGAATGCTCTCTTGTTTCTATATGGTGTCTTTTTCATCCCGGTTCTTTTTTCATTACTTGTTGGTATCAATCTGGTCGTCTGGGCCCGCGCTCGTATCAACTATGTTTTCATATTTGGTAGTGCTGTTTTCCATTCCACATGCCCTGGATCTGATATTCATTAGAACTCGATACACGGACACGTTTGGATTATCACGAGTACTATGAGGTGCGTTCTTCTTGCTGAAGATGGTCGAAACGTTGATATTTCTTCTCTTGATGTAGATTCCGAGTGTCATATTGGCCGCCCTCTGTTGGGCTTTTTGGTTCTCCTTCCACCGCATCGGTTTTCCACACATCTTGCCACAATATTGGCTACTCATATGGCTTGGAATAACTGGACTCGTGTTACTCGAGCCCCTTCCATTATTCTACAAATCTTCCCGTTACTGGCTCGTAAAGAAGACTGCAAAACTTCTCTTATCCGGAACTCGCCGCGTTGAATTCGCAGACTTCTGGTTGGGGTGAGTGACCGTTCCCTATATCATTTCCAGGAGTCTTATGTTTCTTTTTTTCGCACAAAGTGATCAGTATTGCAGCCTCATATTTTCTATCTCCAACCTCTACTTCTTTGTATGCGTATACGCTCGTAAATTTGATGACGGCTGGTCCAGATGCGGTGTCTCTGGATCGCCACAGTGGCCTGCCACGTTCGTCCTTGCTTCACTCCCACTGTTATGTCGTTTCCTGCAGAGCGTGAAACGTTACTATGATTCCGGTCTCGTCACCCACTTGATTAACGTGAGATTTTGTGACCCTCAATCAACCTTCCAATTGACCCCACAAATTCTCATTAGGGTGGAAAATATTTTCTTGGTATTGTCAGTTACCTCTTTTTCTATCTTTGGCGCCAAAGAGGTATGCACTAGAATTTTTGAATTCTTCCAGCGACATTTGTTCATCAGTGCACCTCCACTTAGGTTCCAAAGCTCACGATTCAATATTTGTCTTGTGGATCTTCTT
The DNA here is from genome assembly GCA_003313785.1 of Termitomyces sp. MG148. NCBI lineage: Eukaryota > Fungi > Basidiomycota > Agaricomycetes > Agaricales > Lyophyllaceae > Termitomyces > Termitomyces sp. MG148. The sequence goes on from QLOM01007706.1 coordinate 6,665, forward strand.
CAATACGATATATTCAATTTGCGCCTCCGCATGGGTGCATGAACCCACTTTAAGCGATCTGAGACTAAACTGACGATTGATTTCTGCAGGATATTCTCATGGACTGGTCTGTCCTTCGTCTGCGTGTGCAGTACCCCCTCCTCCGCCAAGAATTAATTTATTCTGATACAATACCTGTATGTTCTCCCTGATCATTATCGTTATCATCATCGCTCATTCCACATCTTGTTCACTCGTAGCTATACTACTTTGCCATTGTAAGTAAAGAAGTCACGTACGACTTGCATGCACGTATCCCTCAATGCTGACAGATAACGAACGTTTTAATCCGCTTTATTTGGGTCATCTACATTCCATACAATGGTCCTAGCATATATCTCCGTACGTTCATCGGTGCCTTCCTGGAAGCCCTGCGGAGATGGCAGTGGAATATCTGTACGACCAGTCCTTAGTTTTTCCTGCTCAATTTCTCAATTCTTGCCAGATCGTCTCGAGAACGAACACCTTGGTAACATGGATCAGTATCGCGTAACACGCGAGGTTCCGCTTCCTTATTCATTTGATCATCCGCATGCTGAGGACGCGGACAATGGCGAGGATGACGATGATAAGGCTTTAGAACTTGTCGCCGCCCGTAAGAGCGAGAAGCGATTATCACGTTTTTCCCGCGCTGGAAAGACGATTCGGGCCGAAAAGCGCAGAACCTCCGTTGACATCCACATATAGTTTGGTTAGAGTATATCAGTTCTCGCGAACTACACATGTTGTGGTCCTGACTACTTGGTATCCAGGCTCGAGTTTTATCGGTCAAATCAAATCATAATACCGCTGTACTCAAGAGTCAGGTTCCGTGAACAAGATGTATTGTACATAATTCTAATGACTGCGCTTCAGAATACACAGAAAGGAACAAGTTCTACCGAGATTTCGAGGATCATCCCGAGTAAATGCTCGGCTGTTGTATGGATTAGGGAGTCCAATTACGACGCACAATTAACGAGGTAATACTTTGAGAGGATGTGTAGCGATGATGACATCGAAATGGGTTTATGCATATCAATACCGGAGACTTCAAACTGAAGTTAGATACTCCTGTCCTTGTACGGCACCGGTAAGGAGGTTACCGGTGCAAATGCTGAGGAAACTCCAACAAGGCCTCATTATTGGACATCAAATGCCTGTAATATCTTGACCGAACATCTTACAAAAACGAAGAAAATATCATGATGAATACAAGAGCAGTCCGACTTGAACCACAAAGACAACTCACATTGCACTTATCGACTTGAACCACCCGCGGTCGGTTTGGGACCTTTGACTTGACCGGAGGAAGTGGTTGTGCCCTGCATAGAAGTTCCTATGGCTCCTTGAGTTGACTTTCCCTGTCCAGTGTGTGAGAGATAGACGCAGGGATGAGAAGGATAACGGGGGACCATCTTTATTTGTGACTAAAAGTGACTTGAGCCGGTTTTCTGGTAGTTCAAACGAGTGGGCGTGGGGTAAATGTTCACGCTAACCGTGAGTCTTCGCGCGAGGCCATATATATAACTTGAGGATACAGCAATGTGCCATACAAAGGGTTAAGCAAAGAGTTCAGACACGTATAATATGTCCAGTTTGAGTTCGGCACAAGAATAGATTATTTTCATCGTGATCACTTCCTAGGGCTTCCGAATTATGCAGTTGGGCTAATTGAGCTTCAAGTCGAGTCCACATATATTGACATATGCCACCAGTTATGAGCAATAGAAACTCCATAAGCTATTGTCGTCAAAGACGGAAGGAGGTTCCTAAGACTAATTGGTCAGTGCTGTTGTCGTGGTCATGCCAACTAACCTGCGGGCTGTCTCTTATCACTGTGATTGATCAAGGACTCGTTGCTTTAAACATATCACTCGCTTTCGCCCTCCGAAAGGCTCTTTGTTCATCGAGAGAAAAATAAGTCTGGAAAGCTGGATCAAAATTTTAGCAAACCAGTTTGTCAACATACTGCCATGACTACTTACTCTACTGTCGAAACTTCCAAGTTTGAGAAATCGAAGGCTCGGAGTATCAGCATCATATTGTAGAATTTGTCAAGAACTAGACGCATAAGGATATTCAGGAAAGGGATGAACAACAAAATAGTAGGATCTCTGTAAGGATTAGCTACACGAGTCCCTGAGGGATATGTGGGCGGGAGATGAGCAGAGATGTAGCGCAAGTATGCACCCTGGCAAAGGTTCAGATCAAAAGGTGTGTTGCACATGATGCATGAGCCCGAATCGGTGAAAATTTGCTTCCACTATCATAATGGTGTAGTTGATTGCGAATTCGCGGCGTCTGGTGTAAGTAGGCTCTTTCTTTGGTATAAGAATACATAGTCGTGTCAGCACTCAGGGGATGACCGGTAACGCGTGACAGATGGCCGCTCGGGTGGGAGGGCCATCTGTGAGCGCGTGTCCTCTGCACCTAAGCTCCGCTCGTACTGCTTGCCTGACTTGAATCTGAGGCTGTCGCGCTGCCTGCTGCCGCGGAAAGGCCGGCCCAGCACGGATGTGAAGGCAGTCTTTCTATTCAGTATACGTATTTGTGAGATAAGGTGAGGCCACTGGGGCCCTGCATAAAGGAAGTGCTACTGCAAACTAAGGGGGTAAAGGTGCCAGGGTGGATGGTGGGTCTGAAGCGGCTGTGCTGTAGCGAAAGTACTGTGCTGTATGCGGTCGCGCGAGTATCCGAGGCGTGAGCCGCCTGTGAGTGACTGAGGTGAACAGCTGCTGGCGCCTCGTCACGCTCAGCTGGACGCTGTGACCGGCTTTGCCCGGATTAATGAAACTGGATCACCTGATCATTTGCCCGGACTCTTCCCAAAACCCACTACTAAAGTAGCGGGAATGTACTCTGGGATCTCAGACAGACGCACATGATGTCCGAGTGCACCCCCTCGTGATGATCAACTCTGTACACCGCGACCTCGTTACAGTTCAACCTGGCGCCGCCCAACAACGACACCTTCACCAGATCTGAACTCAAAAATCGGGCTATTTTGTGTATAACCAGGTCACTCGTTCAGACAGCAAATCTATCGGACCTCGCATCGACCACATGTGTGTAGTACGGCCCCGGTCGTTCATGCGTGGACCTCCAACCAACCAACCAACTAACCTACTGACGTCAAATGTGACGACGGACATTACCGATTGAAGGAAACTTCGACGTTGTGATATGTGACTGAATATATATCCTTCTGGATGGAATGGAAACACCAACAATTTAGCAAAGTCATGAATAGCGTGCCATGATAGGTGTACACAGTGGTGTGGAGACACTTTGTGGGGTGAAAAAGCAGGTCGATTGGTTTGTACTCTCTTCAGCTGTGTATGATAACTACCGGGTACTCTCAAAGCGTGCACAAGGTGTGTACATACAACTGCGGCGTGTGGTTGTATTGGGCAAGCGATCTTTCTGGAAGGTACAACGCCTCTCTCAAACTCGGTAAAATTCACCATCATTCCATTCCCTCTTAGCTCAGTGGTAGAGCGTGTCACTCGTACGAGATCATGACAAGGTCAGTCGTTCAATCCGGCTAGCGGGAAAAGATTGGCAAACAATCTCTTTTTGTAGAATCTTCATTCATACATTCTATGAGGGCTTGAAATTTATTGCAGATGAGTTATTGTGCCAAACTACGTCATTAAATAGACTTTATAATTACTGCACTATAGTCTAATACGTGCATGTCAGAGGCTGAAGAAAGACTTGTTGTCGACAATTGTTTAGCGCTTAGCCATTAAAAAAATGAACTTCTGATAGAAGGCACGCTGTTCCCTCCACGACTGACCTCATCATTGAACTCTCGACTCATTATGTCTGGAATACAAGTGACGCGCTCTACCACTGAGCTACTTAAGAGGGAATGAATTGTGCTGGCAACGTTTGCATTCACGACAAAGGCGCTTTCAAGCCGCGGACTGTGATAAGTTTTAAGTTTGAGGGAGTGTCTAGGGAAGATGTGGAGTGTGTAAGAAGGATTCCTTTTGAGAGGTAACACTCATACCCAAGTGGTTCTCACTCAAACAATAATTCTTTCCTTCTTGGTGTCTTCTTTCTTCTTCCTGTTTAATCATTTTTATGGACTCGCTTGGGATGGTTGACATAGTTGACTTCTCTCAAGAGATGGCTATTATGTCAATCTGGACCTCCCTCCTTGATCTTGGACCACAGCCCAGCCCATAACTCACAAATCAAAAAATTGTCCACGCTACGTAAAAGATGCCCGTCTTATTTCTCCAATGACACTCTCAGTATTGCAGGGATGATGATCGATTGAGTGATTCAGAGACCTGATTCGCTCAGCTATCCTGCTCAACTCGACATTTTATCAGTGTCCGGTAGCTTACCTCATAAAAATGATAGATGGTCCAATTATATGCCAGGTCCCCTTGATATGGTTCCAGGTACAGAAATCTTTTATGGACGCTACTTCCCTCGACAAGTTCAGAAGGTTCACAGGATGACGCCGATGCCATCAGAATATTTGATGACATCTCCAATTCCTGGAATCTTTGCCAACTTTGGGATGTCGTTGTACATGAGCGTTCCGTCTTCACATGGGCACTTTGGGTTTGTATTTCACTTGTATGCAGCAGATGCGCGCCAACTCCGAGTGATCTCTATTAATACAGATTCACCCCTCTTGCACACTGTTTCAACTTTTGCAACAGGTGTTCGTCTTATGCCGGTGTGCAGTGTACGGGAAATTTCCTTGCATTGCCCATCATGGTCACATAAATGCACGTTCACAGGGCCCTCCATCCAGATTCCAAGCTCAAATATCCCTCTACTCTTGCTAATTCCGACGCTTGGCTAAACTATGTCTGATCCAATGAGCATTTCAGAGCTCGCGAGGACTGCAAACTATCTGTATGTCATTAGATCGTTCCGCGCCGTGGTCTCTCTAACACGGCTTTTGATCTTTTAGGATGGCCTCGAAACTGTTCTCTCTCGCCGCCTGCGGTTAGTTCTTGAATCTTTTTAAATACTCCAGTACCCTGGCTTAACGCGTCCAGTTATGCTTTTCTATGACATCATGCTCACTATGGACGATGAAGTAGAGCTGATATGGATGCGGAAGTATACACCGATGACCGTTCTATATGCTCTGGCATGTACTCGTCTGGCCCGATTCTTTAAACAATTTCTGAAAGTATGACTGGCTCACAGAATCGTTATCTTTCCCCACTGGGGTACATCATCATCATTGTCTGCAAGTCTCCATAAATCAATCTGATGTTTGACTACTGACGTCGCCCATCAGCATTTCATGATCCATGGCCTAAGTCAGTTTGTAATCGTTATGTGTTGTTCCCAGAAGCTCTCAAGGTAGTCACGGCATTCACGATCGGAAGTAAGTGTTTAAATTTCGATGGTAGGAGTTGATCATTTATCCAATGTAGTCATTTTCATTGTCCGTGTGTATGCCATATACTCGCGAAGTATGACTGTAGCTATCCTGGGAAGCATTTGTCTAGCGGCAGAACTAGCCGTTAAAATAGTTCGTCATATTCTTGAGTTGACGAGATTAACAAACTGATCACTTTCATGTTAGTGGTCTTTCACTGATGGGACAAGTCTTAACCTTCCTCCAGGTGCGCATTGTGTGTGCAAAATCCCCTCTGACCGACTCATTAACTTCTATCCAGGTCTTGTGGGCTGTATATTGGTTGGAAGATCAGGAATGTGGGTTTTTTCACCTCTGCAAAAGCGTACCATAGTGATAATTTCATTTCAACAGACGCTTCGCCTTTACATGGATAGCAGAATTGGGTTTCGGTCAGTTTGAACAGGTTATCTTACATGATTATTCCTATATTTCTTTGATATTTCGTTTACCCACAGATTCAGTGATGTTCTTTACAATGTTCTTTCGCATGCTGCAACATAGACGCATGTCGAACCACACCAGTGGGAGCATTTTGGAACTTATATTCCGCGATGGCATGTCTAAAGTAAACTGTCACATTTATATTTCATTCTTATGGTGCATTACAGGAACGATATATTTTGCTGTCATATTTATTGCAAATCTTGTCACGGTTTTGATTTTCATGGTGAGCCTACCTACTTGAGCGGTATTCAAGCTGACGATGATATTATAGCTTGCACCTGTGAGCTTTTCAACCATCCATATTGGAATTCGACAAATTTCTTCTTATACAGGCTGACATCAAGGCAGTCAATGCGAGCTT
>QLOM01007707.1:0-42886 GCA_003313785.1 Termitomyces sp. MG148
TTGTGTCTTGAGCTTCACAAGGCTAAGGCTGAGGAACCGGCTATGAGTCTTCTTGCGTGGGTTAGGGAGGAAGAGAGGATCGTTTGATGCTGTGATCATTGGATGGTTCGATGGTGTGATACTGATACCCGTCATCGTCTCTTTTGTCTTTATTCTTAATTCTCTGGTGTGATGTATCATTGTATCTACATATCTTAGCTACTCGCTTACATGGGGGGGGGAGGTTGCCTTGTGTGTTCCTTTTTGAGTTGTGGTGCTTTTTTGGGTTGAGTCCCGGGGTGATCGTATCGCTTTGTGGGTGGGTTAGCCTTGCTGTAGGAGAGTAGACTAGGAGAGTAGACGCTCCTTGCTCTTTTTTTTTCTTTTTTATTTTTGTGTCACAATGTTATCATGGGTCGTGTCCTTGAGATGATAGCTAAGGTTTAAGGAGACAACTGTGTGACTATGTGTACTTGATGTTCTGGTTTGTTTGTTCTACAGGTTTCAGAGTTTGTTCAACTCGCGTGGGTTGAGATGGATGGATGGATGGGTGAATAGGGAGGTCGTTTGTCGTTTGGTGGTGTGATGCTGTGATGGTTGGATGGTCTGGTGGTTCGATGGTTCGATGCTGTGATGGTTGGATGGCTGTGATTATCAAGTGGTGATTTACGTTAGTCTACTATTACTGGACATGTGAGTGCGAGGGCCTCCGGAGGCAGTGATGGCCGGATCGCCAGATCACCGGAACCTCCGTTGGTTTTCGTTTCTTGTTTCTTGTTTTTTTTTCTGTTTCGACGGATTTCCTGGTTTGTTCGCTTTCCTTTGTCGAGAAGTAAGTCCTTTGGGGTTTTCCGTCCTGTTTGTCTGGCTATATGCATCTAACGGAGCACAAATAAATCTGAAATCTCCCCTTTATTTCCCCTGGAGATGCGTTTCAGCAGATCATGTTGATCTCAGTCAGTCTGGGTGACCGATGCTCCATGAGGGCCTCTTTTTCTCCCAGCCGTGGTGGGGCTGGGAGCGCATTGGATTGTTGATCGATGTATCGATGTGATGGTGTATCACGTTACCCCTATTATGGGGCGATGCAGGAAGTAGGTGCGTGCGAGCGCTTATGTACGGTGTCCCACGTTTCGACAGGGTTTCGTCTTTTCTTGATTTTCTTCTTCGAATTCTTTTGTTCGTTTGTAGTCGATACTGTTTTTTTTTGTCTTGTCTTCTGGAAGCTTCTTCTGGAAATGCGTTTGTTGGTTTTGTTTGTTATCCTCGGTCTAATGCCCTTTGAGCAGTCTCGTTTTTTCTCAGGGTTTAGGGCTCGTGGATTCGGATCGACCATCTTGAGATGGATAGATTAGTTGATCGATGATCACGTCATGATGAGCAATGAACGTGCGAGCGACGACTGGCAGCAGGATATTCGTTTTCCTTTCTGTTTATTTTTTTTTGGCAAAACCTGTGGAGCTGCCCTGCTACAGCTGGACCTTTTCACAAGCAATGAGCGTGCGAGCAATGACGATGAAAACGCGGGACGTTAATACGATGGATGATGATGCCATTCGCATACATAGCCACGGGGAATCATGATATGTAGTCGTTTGTAAAACGTCAATTGACGTGACGAGAAACCTGTTCTCTCACCAGTCTATTTCTTTTTTTGTCTTCTAGCCTTTCCTTTCTTGATTCTTCCAAGCAAAACAAATCGTGAAACCTCTTTCCTCGCCTGTTTCTTCCCTTTCTAATGTCAGCCTATAGCCTCTGCTGGAATCACGCGGCTTTGTGGATATCGCAATGAAACTTGTACGGATATTGCCGAGCAGCAAGCAACCCAAAATTCCCCCTCTCCAGCGCCGATTCGGAAGTATATGGTAAGCTAAAGCTGTTGTGCACGTCAAAACTCGTCCCCTTTTAGCGCTAGTGATTGACGTCGACTCGCCCGCTATAAACCTCGGTTGAGTTTTTCTCACGGCGGAGCATCTTTGGTTCCACCTGAACTTAATCTTTATACTAAGTTCGGGTTTTCATCGGATTTGCGAGGGGGGAAAATGTCGCACATGTCCTGCCTGTAGAGAACTGCGGACGCACTTCCGTGTGAAAACACGTCAATTTTGCTCTGGATGTTCTGTGTCACCTCGGGCGGTCTCCGGACCTCGAAAGTCTCTGGGCTGGGCTTGAGAGGCTAGTTTGACACTTATGCTTAAAGTGCTCCGTTTGTCTTGTTAGCTGTTTCAGGTTCGAGAGGCATCTTTGCATTGGGTTCTTGCCAGGGCGGCGTATGCCTCCTAGATAGACGTGGTAGTGACGGGAGTGGCCGACTAGTACGGAAGGAATGTCCATGAAGAAGTGCAGCTGCCATTCAAGAACTCCCACTGTAATTCCTCGCTTGGTATGATCAGTTAGCTACATAGTGACAGCTGATTTGACAGATCTCAGTCCCTTGAGGCATCGCTAGGGGCCGGGGGCTTAAATATCGAGCTCCGGTAGTTATGGTGTGTAGTTTCTCTCTCTCCCCGAGCCCTCACTTTTGGAATGTCATTCATTAGTGTATTCCGACTTGTAGCCTGTGGTGAGCATCGTCATTGCTCTTGGTACTTTCACTAATAGTCCTATCAAAAAGGTCTTTCATTATTCCTCGGCCTTGTCGTCTTCGGCTTGGCCGCTCATTGGATACAATTTACAGCCCCCATAGTCATTGATTTTGAGATAGTCGCGTTGGTTGCCGGCATTTTGACTGCATTAACATTGCCGATGATGTACGCTGTTCCAGAGAAACGCCAGTTTTCATGTTTTTGACATTTTTAGGCTGGTTGTTGGTCTGATTCGTAGAGGTGCATTCACATCCATGGTTGCTGTGGAGTTGATTATCTTGAGTACGCGTGTCCATCGATCTAGAGTAATGTCTTCCGACGCTCTTCTAGCTATCCTTTGGGTCCTTTTCTTGACTGCCGGTGCGCTTATTGCCCAGTCGAAAGCTGAAGGAGCCTTTCCTTTCGGCTGCGATACTTTTCTACTCACTCGTAGGTCTATCTCTCAAGAAAATACTCAGTTTCTTCGCTCACAGCTTGATTCTAGCTATTGAACAAAGCTTGTGTCGAGAGTTCACCGGCATCATGGGCTGTTCATTCGTCGTGTGGATTGTTTGTCAGTAATCGAATAGATTCTGAGTGCTTCTTCTCGCTGACACTGCCCTAATCAGTATTTTTGTATACAGTCACCCTCCTCGTCTTCGCGCTCATTGGGCAGTCTCGCGGTAATTCTGTGTGGACTGTCTCTGTTGATGAAGCAAACTTCTTGGAAAATGGGAGAAACGATCTCTCGCAACCTGTTGGTGTTCCTGTATATATTCCTGCTGCACCTGTGTATGCTCCAGCACTTGGGCAACAACAATATCCGATGGTACAACAACAAATGGGACCAGCACCAGGACATGGTGGATTCCCACAAGTTTAGGTTTGGCTCATCTTGGAACTCATTTATCATGCTATATTCTGTAACTTATGAAACTTGTCTCCGTGAATTCCCTAATTAATAGTGATCATGTCGTAGCATCCAAATCTTCTGAACCTGGTTCTTTAGACTGTTGAATGCTGCACATTTAATGTTGCAGTCAGATAGGTACGTGCATAGAATACAATAATTGTTTGTTGAGTGGTAGTTCTTTGAGGGTACATCTAGAAGCATGAAGCCTTCATGAGCTCAGCAAGTTATGTCATTAACAGAGTCTAGGGTCCCAAGTATCTTAAACCCAAAAAGAAGAAGAATGCCGGCAACGCTAACATAGCAGTAAATGAAAGCGGAAATAAAACGTGTGCTAAAAAGATTTTTATGGCTACTAGTGATGGAATGCCCTCTGGATTGCTTCTTGACAGCGCTGCCTCTTGTCACATGCTAGCAAAACAAGGATGGTTCTACAAGTTGTGTGAAATTGATAGTCACTACATTTCTGTTGGTGGTTTGAATAAGCTATTGGTGTCTGGAATTGGCTTGATTGTTATACGCACTAATGTCCTTAATGGAACAAACAACATTCATCTTGATAATGTGCTTTATGTTCCACAGCTAGGTGGAAACTTGATCACTCTAGGCGCTACAATTAAAGGACTCCCCCATGGCATCAGTCTTGCTTGGCAAGATAGAGAATCTGAGTCCTGCATGCAAATCTCATAGGAGATCATGGTACTTTGTAGAGTATTGACTGTATGTATATGGGAAGTCTTGGAGGGCATGTTACATATATTACAAGCAAGTCTACAATGCAATTGTGGCACCATTGGTTTAGACATATTAGTCCATGCTCCATTAAAGCTATGGCCAATCAAAATCTTGTCACAGAATTACAATTAACTTTATGTGAAGAATTTGACTGCATCTGTAGTGGCTGTATGGAAGAGAAGTCTGCTTAACAACCCTTGCCAGAAGTTAGTGTCAAGAAATACAGCTTGAATGAGCTTCTAGTAATGGATCTAACTGGTCCCATGAATGTTCCAACATGGGATGGATATTTCTATGCACTGGTAGTAGTAGAAGCTAGTTGTTGCTTCCCTGTTGGAAGGCTCCTGAAGCAAAAGGGAGATGTTGGTGATGAAGTACATAATGTTTTGGCTAGGAGTCGATCTGGCAAACTCATGAAGATCATTTGAACTGATAATAGTACTGAGTTTGTCAATTCAGCCATGGAAACATTCTGTTCTCCAGGATCAAGCATGAAACTACAAATTTGTATCGACCTAAACAGAATGGAATTGCTAAATGGGCCATAGCATTACTGTTTGAGATGGTCCAAAGCATGCTACATAGAGCCAAGATGGACTTACATTACTGGAGCGAAGCTTTTATGTATGCTGTTTATATTTATTCAATCACACTGTACAAGGAAAAATTCCTTTCACCAAATGGAGCAAAACTAGCAAAAAACCTGATGTATTTCACCCTTCAAGTATTCGAATCTCTTGGTTGGGCACATGTTCTCAAAGAAGTGCAACATGGAAAGCTTGAATCTAGAGCTATGCAAGTACATATGCTAGGCTGGTGGGCTGATGAAACTAAAGGTTATCATCTTGAAGACTTAGAAAATGGTAAATTGATCACTTCACAAGACATACAATTCTATGAAGATAATATCCCAAGTGAACTAGCTCAAGTTGAACCTGAATTCCATCAGACCCCACCTGAACAAATCAATAATTTGATTAACTCAGCTCTTTATCTAGAAAAAGACGTACCTTGCAAAATACATATCCCTGCTCACAATTCTGATCTCAGTCAGTTAACTGAAGAGGACAATGCATATGCCAGTACTTTCAAAGGCCGTAGTCTGAGTGAAGAGTTACAATATCCCACCAATGCACAACTGATTACTCCCAAACATTTTCCAGCTCCTGTGAAAATACCGGCTGCACTACAGAAAAGTAAGAAGTGGGAAGACTTACCCAAGCATGCATCTTTGACTCATGTCAGCCCTATATCAGAAACACACAGAGACACTATATGTAGTGAATAATGAATTGCCTCAGTGTCGACCAAGATGGTTGATTGAACTGTATTTTGTACCTATATGTAGTGAATAATGAATCTACAATAATAATAATCAAAGTATGCGGAATCTAATGATGGACAGGAAAACAACTTACTGCCTCAGTGTTGACCAAGATGGTTGATTGAACTGAGGAAGTAAGTTGTTGAATGGACGTATCAACTAAACAATGACTAAGCATTTGACTAATGAGGAAGGTGAAGTATAATCCAGTCCAACACAACCCCATCAGCAACAAATAGGAAAATGTGTGAAAGAATAGTAAGAAAATTTTAGGGAGACCCTGGAAAAGAATAGGAAGAAAAATTATGTTGATCACAAGTAGGAAACAAGACCCAGTGCAGGAATAAATTTGTAGTGTAATGCTTTTGGAAGGGCTTTTGTCAGGATGTCGGCAATCATTTCAGTAGTCGGAATCCAAGTCGTCAAAAAAGAACCAGTTTGTAGTTGATCATGAATAAAATGATATCGGATGTCGATGTGTTTTGAGCGAGATGTGGTAGAGTCCGAATTTGCTATCTTGAGAGCACTCTTGTTGTTGCAGAATAGAGGTAAAGGTTGGGGAATAGGTAAATCCAATGCCGTAAGTAGAAAACAAATTGGAATTGCTTTGCAAAAAGCATGCGCTAATGCTATGTACTCCGCTTCTGTCGAAGAAAGAGCGACTGTCTTCTGTTTGATGGATGACCAGGATACGAGACTTGAGTGAAAAAAAAAGCATATCCTGAAACACTTCTGCGTGTTGATGCATCCAATGCCCAGTCTGCATCAACAACCCCAAAATCTGCAGGTAGTAAGAACTGTGTAGGTGGGTCCATGGTAGGACAAGAGAAGTTGTATTTCAGGGCATAAGATTGAGTACCCAAAATATACTGAAGGACTTTCTTTGCAATTAATAGATGTGCCCGAGTTGGATTTGAATTGAATTGACCAAGAAACATTGCAGTAAACGCTAGATCAGGTTGAGTGCACAAACTGAGGTATAATATTGAACCAACGAGTCATTGATAGTGTGTCTTGATCTTGTCATCTGGAATATCTGGTAAAACATTCAGAGGGATTTCTTGAATATCATGCATGGTCGCTGGGAGAGGTAATGATAATGGTGCTGCGTCCAGAAAATTATAAGTTTTCAGAAGATCCAAAACGTAGCCTTGTTGTGAGAGCCATAATTTCTTCAGCGCCCTATCTTGTTCAACCTGTATCCCCAAATAAAGAGAGGTAGGACTGGAATCTGTTACTTTGCAGTGTTTGTTGAGTTCCATCAAGACCCAATTGTATAACACAATTGAATTTGTGGCATTCAAACCATTGTTGACATGGATGCAAAAGATTATAAATAAATCAGAGTCGTTGGGTAGAGGTGGAATAGAAGGATGTGGAGGAGTCTTGAATTGACCAAAGAAAACACCGTGATCAACATTACATCTAGTCAACCCTATGGCTTCAAGTTGTTGACAGAGGACTGTATACCATTCATGTGAAGCTTGCTTGAGACCGTAAAGAGCCCTGAGTGCACAATTCACCTTCTTAGGATCACTATCAGGAAAACCCGATATTTGTTTGAGATATATGTTGTGTGTAATTGGTGCATTCAGGAAGGTTGTTTTAACATTGAATGAGAATAGTTCCAAGTCACAGAATGCAGCATAAGCCAGAGTGATTCTTATACTTGTCATCTTTGCAATGGGCGCATAAGTAGACCCAAAATCCTCTGGACGTTGACTAAAACCTTGTGCAACTAGTCTAGCCCTCTCCTTTTCTCATATAATTGATCCATCCAGATTGTACTTGTACGCATAGACCCATCAAACGCCAATAGCCTTGCAACCATGAGGTAGATCCATAGCCTCAAACACATTTAGATTCTTCAGACTCTTGATTTCATGTTCCATGGCAGCATGCCACACTTGCGCATCTTCGCAATTTGTTGCTTTGGAGTAGTTCTCTGGAGCTTTGGATAAGTCATAAACTCTTGGCATCTTGAAACATAACGGGTCCGGGCCATAAGTTGCATAAGCTTTGTATTCCAAGAGGACATCACTTTCCTGTCAGGTTCCGCTGACCCGGGGGCTCAGCAATTCTGGGCGAGGCCTTACCAAGCGGACTCGGACAGCTACGGACACGCCGGGACTCAGAGAGGACCAGAGGAAGACGCCGGGAGGAGGTGACGTGCGCTGGGGGCGTGGGGGAATCAGACGAAGTGTTCCGGGGTTGGCGCGAGCAAGGGGCGAGCGCCGGACGGGAAGGTTCTACTGGGGGAAGTTCGGATTAGACGGCGCGATGAGTGGCGTGCCGGCGGCGAACTATCCGGGGAAATCAGGGGGCTGATAGGCGAATAGGCAACTTAGAGTTTGACAGGTGCGGGGCCGAACTCAGAGGAGCGGAGAATGCGGACCGGAGAAGATAGGAGACCAGAATACGAGAAGGGAAGGGAAGGAGAAACTTGAGGCAGAGACGATGACGGAGGAAAGAGACGGATGAGCAAAGGAGATGGAATTAAGAGAGTAGATAGAGACAAGGGACAGATACGAGACGAGAGAGTGGAGACAAATGTAGACTATAGAAATGGAGACGAGTACGAGACGATAGAGTGGAGACGAGTACGAGGCGAAGTCACGAGACCGGAGCGATATGAGAGGAAAACCGGAGAGTATGGGCAATATCAAGACTACCGTACTTAGTGCTACGGGGGGGCTTATATACTGACTACATGATGAGGCAGGTCCGGGGTCCCGGTTCTGGGTCTGGGGGCGGCTCTGGGGCTCTGGTGGTGTCCCGGAGCGCCTAGGAGGACAAAGGGAAACCGCGGGTGTTGGATGGGAGTGGCGCCGTTGCTTTGGGAGTCGCAGTGGCGCCACGCGAGGGAGGATGTGGCACAACGAGAGGACGCGATGGGGCATGATGCGGGAGTTGATGCGGGACGAAGCATGATGCGTGGGGTTGATGCGCAGGGCGATGCATGATGCGTGGCATGATGCGTGGCACGAAGCGATCATGCATGATGCGTTGAATGATGCGTGATGCGTCAGATGCTGTGTGGGTCGCCGTGCCGTCGCGCCGGGAATCCGGGGGTCGTCGGTAGTGTCCGTGGGGTGTCCTGGAGGAACGTCAGGGTCGACTGGGGTATGACGTGATGGCCGTGTCAGGTGTTCGTGGAGTTCGTCTCGAGTCAAGGTCGTGCGAGGGGTGTTTGCCGGGGTGTGTGGTGTGGTCCCGGGCCCGGGGCTCAGGTCCGGGGGTGGGTCGTGACATTTCCTAATTCCACATCAGCCATGAGACATTGAGTTGTATCTTTGATTGTTTGAATATATTGTTTGGCCTTTCCATTTTGCTGATGAGCATAAGCCACCGTCGATTGAAGTACAATGCCCTTAGATTCAAGGAAATCCCAAAGTGGACCTTGAACAGATTCCTTTGCACCATTGTCACAACCCATTCATTTCTGTGCTCACACCCACTCCTGGGCCCATTTCCCGTGCCAGACCCCTACCCCCACCCTACCCAGGAGCCTCTACAACCCTGGCACGTGCCCCTCCCCACTCCAACCTCCCATGTACACTCCGCCGCTCCAAAACGGGCCTTAGGGCGTGCCCCCGCGCGCCCTGGCTATTTCCGAGTATATAGGGCCCCGGTCCCATAGTGGTCCTTAGTCTTGATATTACCAGTATTCCAGTTTACTCTTTCCTATCTCTGTTTCATTTACTCTTTCTCCCTCAATAAACCCATTCTCCTCTCTGCCAAGCATCTGACCTAAGCCTCTGACTTATATCGCCAATGCTCGACCTCCGTATTCACTCCGGTTGAATTCCCATTCCCTTTGGACTACTTTGGAGTACCTTTGGACTCTCCTACCGAAGCCCTCTGAACCCCACCTCGCCCTCCGAGCCCCTCCGACTAGTGGGTTCATTGCTTGACTGCGAGCCCCCGAGTCAGCGGACCTTGACAACTATTGCATCAAACAATCTGTACTTTGTTTCCAGATTTCATCTCCCATTGAGCCGTCGTTACCGTTGATAAGACCAGGGCTGGGCTCAGCGCAGCAAAGCTATAATTAGCGACTTTTGTTGATAACAGTTTGGCGGCTCACTCAGGTGACCAAGCGCGACGCGAACAACACATGACTAGGCGACCACGGGATGTTTAGCGCACGGGACTACCAGACCACGGGACTCGCTCACCTGACTGACACACACATGACCTCGGGCTCGATAACAGGTCACCGATCAAAGATAGCTGGCGACTTATAAAGATTAAGCGTTTAACGACTTGCCGATGGCTATCAGCAGGTCGCCACTTCTTCAGCCCCGGTGCCTGGCGGTTAGCGACGCTTACCTTTACCGACGCTTAGCGACTTTGGCGACGCCAGCCCCCTTGATTGTTTCAAACCCCAGGATAGTCACCGTTTATTTGACTGTTTTCAGTGCTCACTTGGTGACTTAGCGCTTGCCGACTGATAGACGCCGCGGGTTAGCTATTTCACATTCTATTCTTCTTGTCATAATCCATTCCCCATTTTGTTACTTAGCGACTTATAGTTTAATTAACACGGCGACTTAGCGCCTATAAATACTGTACATATTTTGTCTTAGGAGCATTGAATTCCATCCCCACAGTTCAGATCTCAACTTGCGCACACTAAGTTCCTCGGAAGTCGCCAAGGGACTTACTATCTTTACCGACTACGCTAAGCTTGCCGCTTCTTCGCCAGTCTTGCCGACTGTCTAGGTGCTATACGAGCACACTTTGACTACGTTACGTCGCCAAGTCCTTGCCGACTATTGGCACCCTAGCGCCTCGCAGGCAACACGGCTTAGATTGCTAAGCACCTTTCTTCCTTTACTAAATTTTCCTTAAACAAACTAAGTCTCTGGGACCCTGCCCGGACTCCCTCTCAACTAGCGACCGTCCAACGCATTACCTTCCACAGTAGCTAGGTACCGTTTACCCTTGACAGTACTTAGCGACTTTTGGGCGTCATCACCATGAAGTGTTTAAAGGCTTGATCCCTGGTAGTCAACAGAGATGTGCTCCCAAAGTTTGAGAAATCATCTAGAACAGTGTAGAAATGTTGCGTGTTTCCATTTGAAAAACAAATTGGAAATGGGCCGCAAGTGTCCATATGTAATAGTTCACAAATAGCGGTTGCCCGATGTCCACAATGGTCAAAAGGTCGTGCAGGTTGCTTCTCTAAAATGCATGGAATGCAGTGATTATCTAAAATCTGGCCAATATAGTCAACCCCAGTGGTGTAGTTCTTTGTAAGTACTGCGCAAGTGGAATCATGAGCAGGATGACCAAAACGTTAATGCCAGAGACTAGGAGTAGATGGTGTTTTAGGAAAAGAGAGATTGGAATGATGAATAGCTGGACATGCGAGGGAAGACACAGTTGGTTTCATAAAATCACAATAGAGAAAAAATAGCTTGTTATATTTTGTAGCTTTGAGTGATGAACCTGAGAGACTTGTTACAGATGGTGGAAAGAAAATCAATGAAGCTTCGTGCTTGAACAACAGTTTCATGTTATTTTCAACCATAGTCCCAATGGATAATAGATTGATTGGTATATCCAGTGCATAAAGGCAGTTTAATAATCGTATGACAACGTTCTTTCCATTAATGTGAATGTGGAAATGAACTTCACCACAAGCTAGTGTGGTCAGAACACCACAGTTTGCAGTACCAACAGGGACTGTGTAAGGGGACACTCTATTGTGGAAAGCCAGGCAGACGCATCAACCACTCAAGCCTACCATCAAGTAGGGCAAGTGTCAAGCAAGCACAGTGACAAGCAACTGGCAGGCAAGAAGGCAGGCCACCAACAAGGGGTGGAGCAGGAGGACGAGAGCAGAAGGCAAGGTTGTCACTGAGGAGCTCATAGTAATGCTAATGGGTAGACCCAGAAGCAATGCTATTGCTAGGACTGAGGATGTTCCATCCACCAGTCCTACTTATATACTACATTGGATACGCTATGACTATGGTGTATTGACTAATAGGGCTGGTATGTACTAAGCACTAATGAGTAAGCAACAGTTAGCATGAATAAGCCAGCCAATGGCATAAAGGCCTGCTGGCAAGTAGAGTGGGTCTGAAGACCAGCTGACCTGCCAGGTGTTGATGCCAAGACAGGGATGGAGCAGGATAGGGCCAGAGTGGTCCGGATGGTGGCTAGATGTAGATGCCAACGTCAACATAGACTAAGCAAAGCTAGGGTGGACGGTTTGAGGACCTGTCCCCTGACAGACTGCAGTGGGAAGTATTGTAAGACCAGAAACAAGATTGATCTTTGATGAGATGAGTGGTACATTCTGAGTTGAGAATTGTATTAAATCAAAGATTCAAGTCTGCCACCAAAGCAGCATCAGCATTGCCAAGAAATGCTTGAAAATCCGGTAAATAAGACTCAGATGAGACATCGGCATAAGCAGAAACTTGAATATCATTGGTCTCCTCTACAACAGTAGGCAATACAGATGAAGAACGATTGTCAGGATCAGGTACAAAAGGTGGTGGGGAAGAAATTGGTTCTGTAATAATGTCTTGTACTATGACATTGGCTTTATGTTTATCTTTGGAAAAATTGGTAGTGGGACATCAAAAGTTTGTAGCAGTAGTAGAATCTAAAGAATTATTAATAGACGATTGAGGATCCAAATTTGACTGAGATGTAGAGTGAGTGGATTTTGGATTACAAAGTTGAGTGGTTGTTTGACGACAACAAACTTTGATGTTGATGTCTAGGATACAATCTATGAGAAAATGGAAATCAAAAGTACCCTGTGGACCAGATTTCCACGAGAGACTAATGGCATCCCATAACACAAAAAAAGACTGTAAAGGAGGAATACCATCCATAAATTTTTGTATTCAATTATAGTGAAGTCCCAGTCAGTGTGAGTAAGTTTATTAACTGCAACACACCATTCCTAGACATAAGCAGGAATCACCGATGGAGAGCATATCAGGTTGAAAACAGATTCATGTATACATTGTGCCATAGCTGCACTTCCAGCACTGTAATGGTCACAAAGCCATGTCAGGACATCCTGAGCCATACACATAGGAAAATTGAAAGGACTACTCTTTGCAGGTGGAAGACAACCCAGAACATTGTTCGCCAGTTTTCCAGTCAGGATGTAAGAACAAACATTATTGTTTTGCCAAAAAATCTCATAAGCATGTTCTTCAGCCAACAATTTGTGAGGAGGGTATGGTGGAGGAACAACAACTTTACATGTAGCATCATAAGGAGCATTCAGAGGGGGCAGAGGACATACATGACTAATGAGTCCAAGATGGTCAATAAGGGCCATTACCAGAGAGTACCAAGAGCCCCAGTCCGCAGAACCAGTGAGACAAGGTATAGTAGTCAATGGTAGAAGCTTGACACTATCCAATGAAGACTCAGACATACAAGAAGGAGGTGATCTGGGAGCAGGATTGGCATAGTAGTAGTGATGAACCACACATTCATTTAGTTGGCCAACCAGGGGGGGAAAACCTGGGTGGGCCATAGGTAGAGCCGGATAGTTGAAAACAGGGAAAACTGCTGGGGAGGGGGCAAAGCAATGACCTGCAGAGGAGGTGACATATGGGCCTGACAGACAGGTGGAGTAATAGGTGGATTGAAAATGAAAGGTTGATAAGGAGCGACAGGCATAGTATTATAAGGGGAATTAATAAATGGTGAAGGTGCCTGATAATTTGGTACTGCAGAAAAAGGACATGGAGCTTGCACTGGCGCAGGCAAAGAAGGTGGAAATTCACCACGTGGAAAAGGTGAATGGGGTAAATTGACATTAGAATCCATAGAACAACGTAACAACGGAATGTGAGGCGGTGAGAGAACCAGAGCAGTAGGAAACTCTGATGGAGGACGAGCTGGTACAGAGCCCATCCTGGCTGGATCAGGAGGAAGGGGTGGTCGGATAGAGTCCAGAGGTGGGCGGACAGGGTCTGGAGGTGGGTGAGGTGGATGAACCAAAGCCAGAGCAAACAGAGGCTGAGAAGCAGTGGGATTCATGGGAGTTGGGGTAAAAGTAAAAGACAATCCAGATGTATGTGAAGCTGGAGGAGGAAAATGAGCTTGAAAACAACAACAAAACTTGGGAATATGACTATATGTGCCAGAGGTAAGTATGGCATTAGAGTTCAAGGAAGAAGGAAAGAAATGAGGAGGAGGATTGTGCTAGGAAAAATCCGGTGGAAAATGATCACCCTGCAAGGCAACTCAAGGAACTGAGCTTGATGTTGCTAAGGGATGCTGAGGAGAGTTATTTGCATGAAAACTGAATGGATCAGCCATCATGCAGTAGGGCAAACTATAAAGATGCCAAAAAGTTGAATGTATGCAGACTGAGCTACAAGGTTCCAAAAACAGAGGAAAGGGTTAGGGTTTCAGTGATGCCAAGCAATCTGAATGGGCCTCCCATCAGTGATGCCAAGCAATTCGAATGGGACCCCCCATTCGACAACTCAAATAGATAGGCTAGAATGTGAAGGAGGGATCATAGAGCCAAAAAGCAACTTGCAACTTGAATTTTACCTTATTAGAGCCATAGTTTGCTGTTACATCCAAGCTGTACACTCAAAACTTGCTTCACCACTTAGGGAGAAAAATTGGGTTACCTCCTCAGTGGCTGGATGCCCTACTTATTCAGCATTGTCCTACTTTTCACAAGATTCTAAAGTTATGGCTCCCTTTTTCCTTACACTAGTTATAGTTCATAGCTTTTTTGTCAAAAAAAAAAAAAATCTGATACAATACTTTTTCAGAACCACCATGTTTGCTGTATTAACTTCCATGGCCCAATCAGTAGTGCCAGCACTTCTTTCTGGCACTTTCATGGACATCAACAGCTCTTAGCAGTGCATGCTTCTCCTCTTGCTGTGTTGTCACTGTAGGACACCTGACTAACCCTAACAAAGATGTCCCGTGGTTCATTAAAGTGCTTGACTATCCTAGAAGAATGCCCATAACTTGTCAGCCCTATACCAAAAATGCACAGAGACACTATATGTAGCAAATAATGAATTGCCTCAGTGTCGACCAAGATGGTTGATTGAACTGTATTTTGTACCTATATGTAGCGAATAATAAATCTACAATAATAATAATCAATGTATGCAGAATCTAATGATGGACAGGAAAACAACTTACTGCCTCAGTGTCAACCAAGATGGTTGATTGAACTGAGGAAGTAAGTTGTCAAATGGACATATTAACTAAATGATGACTAAGCATTTGACTAATGAGGAAGGTGAAGTATAATCCAGTCCAACAACTCATGAAAAATATATTCTATTGAGATATTGTCAAGATGCTGATGACTCAGATGAAAATATTATGAGACACATAGCCTTTATAGCAACCTTTGGTCCTTTTGTAGTTGAAGCTATAAAATCTTCTCATGCTGAACAATGGCAAGCTGCAATAAATGCCAAATACAAGCGACTTGTTGACAAGAAGGTATTCAAAGAGGTAGATAAATTACCTGCTGGAAAAAAGGAAGTAAAGTTGTGCTGAAAGAAAAGTTTGACAAACATAAAAATCATGCTAAGTACAAAGCTTGAATTGTAGCTCAAGGCTTCTCTCAAATACCTGGTGTTGATTTTAACAAAGCTTTCTCTTTAGTTGCTAAATTCACAACCCTTTGAATCTTTTTGACACTTGCAGCTGTGCTAAATTACGATGTTCATCAAATTGACATAATTGAGGCTTATCTGGAGGGAAAATTGGATGAAGAAATTTATATGAGAGCACCTGAAGGTCTTGGAAAGGGAAAATACTGGAAATTGCTAAAGGCTATCTATGGGCTAAAACGAGCTAGATGTGTGTGAAAACAATGTTTACATGAAGTTCTAATTAAACTTGGTTTTAAACAAATCAGCTCTGATGACTGTTTGTATGTTCTTTGTTCTAAAGGAGAAATAGTCTTGATTGCTCTGGTTCACATGGATGACATAGCCATTGCTAGAAAGGACTTCTTAAAAATCATTTCTTTCAAAAAAGACATGTCCAAAGACTTTAATATCACTGATCTTAGAAAAATCCATTATATACTTGGACTTAAAGTCATTCAAAATTGTGTTAACTGAACCATCTGCCTAAACCAAACATCTTATATTGATTCAGTGTTATCTTGCTTTGGAATGACATCCAGCACTCCTGTATCTATGCCAATGTTGACCAATTACAATTTATTATTGTCTTAATCCCTAAATAATCAAACTAAACTTAAAGCCTATGATAGTTATGCTCACAAAATCAACTATTTATCTTTAGTTGGCTCCTTGCTTTACACAATACAAACTCAACCAGATATTCAGTTTTTGGTAAGCCTTACTATCACACAAGAGAACCAGATTGATACTTGATTCCAGTACTATGTAGTGTAACAGTAAAATTGGCTGCCTTATCTAAGGCAGCTATACAGGATTATAATGTATAATTAATTAATTTAATATTATATTTAATTCATAATAATTATTAATACTTTTGAGGAGGCTGTAGAGCGAGGCTCTATGGCTTTAAATCCGTTACATGCCCCCCTTTTAGACTGCTATGCAGTCTACACATGGAGTGCTGTGAAGAGTAGTATGCATAAAATAAAATAAATGTTGAGTCCACAAATGTGGAGGCAAATGAAGCCTCCATGGCTTGAGATCCCTACTCATCTGTCAAAAGAATATAAAAGCTGACATTAACTGACAGTATTAGTTGAGAAACAATGAGCCGCCTACAAAGTTCATGCAGACGGCAGGCGTGCCAACTTGCTGGCCAGATCTATTCTCATCTTGGTGTCAACGTTAACCAACAATGTTGAGGCAATTGGTTTAGACAACATTGAGGCGACTGGAGCTTCAGCTGTGGTCACTGGGACCACAGGCGACGGTGGATACGGTTTATGTTGCAACCGACAATGTCATAAGTCACGTCGATTGGAATTCATTCCAATCAGATAATACAACCCCTTCTTGACATAATTATGTCCCTGAGAGTTTTCACATGCAAGAAGTGCATGAAGGCAGATTATGTTCTTGATGGTGGAGTTGCGCTAGCCATCCCACTGAGAAATAGCAGGTGGTTCACTGTATTGGTCTAGTCAACAATGGCGCTCATTGTCAATCTTGTAGTATAGGTCTACTGAGGCGTTTACTTCAAAGAAGTGGGTTTCCAAGAAGACCACGCTGAATGTATAGACATAGTCAACCCATTCTAGTGGGATGTGGTTTACTAACAACGTACGCAGGACATCTGCATCTGTGAAGTTGACTGTGACTGTGTCGTCAAACTTTGGAATAGTGAGCTGGATATCTGTCTAGCTCATAGGTTGGAGTATGCTGTAATAGCCTCTTGGTAAATTCCTGAATGTGCAATGATCAAGGCAAGAAGCCTTGCGAAGCGGCCCCAAGCTTGTTCCTGAGGAGACAGGGCCTGGGTGAGGGCATGTCCCATCACCGTCCTCCAGTTGATGTGGTAGGCAAAGTCTACTACAATGCCAATC
Organism: Termitomyces sp. MG148; assembly: GCA_003313785.1. Lineage (NCBI taxonomy): Eukaryota > Fungi > Basidiomycota > Agaricomycetes > Agaricales > Lyophyllaceae > Termitomyces > Termitomyces sp. MG148. Next base: position 17,022 of record QLOM01007707.1, read on the forward strand.
ACTGAGTTTTGCATATCTGGGCAGCAAAAGTAAAGAATATTTTGGGCCAGCTTGAATAAGTCAAAGATAAATCAAGTACCTTCAGAATCAAAGCCGGCCAGAGTGAAGAATGACCTCCCACTGCAGTCCTTTCACTGCAAGTAGCCTTCAGGAGTCAGCATGACCACCAGGTTCATGTGGTGAGAGGAGAGGTCCAGCGGGGGTGTTATGTGCTCATACTCTGGTGTACACACCAGAGCCATTGTGTGATCATGCAAGGAAGCATCAAAATTATAGCTGATGTGCTGAAATTCACGCATCAGGTAATAGGCCTCTGTGCAAGTGGAGACAGACTTGAACTTGTTCTGTGAAAGCTCTTTGAGCTTTCACGACTACTGGAGATCCATTGGAAATCTCCGAGGTACTACCTTACCAATCTTGGTATTGATCACGTAGTACCTCTCGTTGGTCTCTGACTCATGATACACAGCAGCCACAGCTTTGTCTCCAACAAACACGGTGTTGAAGAGCTAGGAGTAATAGAAATAGTGGTCCAAAGCACTACCAAAGAACCAATTCAAATGTTTGATGGTCTTTGTCAGGGGACTTCCTTTTCCAGCCATCCTGGAGATCTCCGGGACCCCCTGGACTTCCTTTTCTAGCCATTTCCTTTTCTGGCCATCCCAGAAATCTCCGGGATGCTTCCTTGCAGTCGTCAGACTTCTCCGAGATGTTGTACAGTCGTTCTCATGCCCCCGCCCCCGTACTGATGCGCCACGCCGTGGCAGAGGAATCCTTAGACTTGTTCTCTTCAGATTTCCCTCTGCCAGGTGATTAGTTACTTCCCTGTAATATGTACTGTCTCTAATACACTTCGGATTTCCCTCTGCCAGTTGCGTGACTTAACCGCAACCTCCAGAGGTCGCCCTTACAGCAGAACAAGTCTCCTAATCTTGGTCTGGTAGCCCCCTATAGCCGCCAAACACCTCTTGGCTCCTATTTGCTGCTCCCCCACCAGTTTTAAGCACTGCCTTGTCTATGTCTCAGCCCGCTGCTCCAGAAGCGCTCCCGGACGCTGCCGCCTTCGGCGAGGAAGCCTGGACCCGCCTGCTCCACCTAGAAACGCAGGTGCAACTCACCCAAGCCTCCCTTACCCAGCACTCTGCCGAACTCACCCACCTTTGATAAACCACCGACACCATCTCCGACTCTCTCTGTACCCTCCTTGAACGCCTTGCCCCGGCGGCACCTAACCCCCCGCCGCCTACTCCGCCGGTGCAGCGCCCACGTGCTGTGCAATCCCCCATCCCAGCACGGGAGCGCTCCAACATCCCATGCCCGGCAACCCCTGACGTCTACAATGGCAATCGTGCGTCCGGGGAATGCTTCCTCCAGTCGTGCACCACCTATCTCCAGCTCTGTGGCAACGATTTCGTATCTGACAAGCTGAAAATTGCGTGGGTCTTGTCCTACATGAAGTTGGGACAAGCGGCCACCTACGCGCTGAGGATTTTCCGACGCCCCGGAGGCGTCGCGAGCTTTACGGACTGGGCCGAGTTCGAACAAGAGTTCCGGGACAAGTTTTTTCCTCGGAACCCCACCAAAAGCGCTGCGCTGATCCTGAGGGATAGGGAGCAGTACGGCCAAGGGAAACGCTCGCTGGACAAGTACATCGACTTGTTCCGTGCATTGGTCAAGCAGGCCGAGTACTCCGATGGCCTGCAACTCTGCCTTACCTTTCGGAAAGGGCTCCATCCGACCCTGATGGAGCGCATCGACAACCTTGCGGAGGGTCGACCGGCTGACAACCAGGTCCTGGCATGGTACCGGGTGGCCCGGGAGCAATAGCAGCTCATGGAGCTCAAGCGCGACCTCCGCAAGCCTGCGCATCCTGCGCCTCCGATGCGACCCCCCGCGATGCTCCTCCGCAGGTTCCCAATCCCGGCCCTGCCCATGGCAACGGTCGCACCCCCAACAATTCCGGCACTACCTCCAGGTGCGCCAATGGATGTGGATGCCTCCCGACAGCACGCCCCACTCCCTCTCTCCTGCTGACACTGTGGCGCGCAGGGCCATTTCACGCGTCACTGCCCCAGGGGTCTGGAAGTGCGCTACCTCTCCCCGGAGGAGCAAGAGAAGCTACTCCCAGCTCCTGGCGGCCCGGGACATTGCTGGAGTGCCCTCTCCGGATACCCCCGTCCCAGAGGAGACATCAAAAGACGCCCATGTTCCGGAAGGCCAGAAGGAGTAGAGTGAGGGTTTTCAGGGGTGCAGTGGGTGACCAGTACGCCCCCGCCGCTTAGTGCTAACAGGTTTGCATGTTTGTTGGTAGAAGAAATCAATACAGTCTCTGCTGATAGCTCTCCAACTGTAAGCACTACCCCTGTTGTACCCAACAAACTTCCTCAGCCCTCTCCGACGCCTGCCCGAACACGCCTCCCTGCCTGGGAGCGCCGCCTCCCCCGCCGCTATGTAATTGCCTCCACTCCATCACCCAACTTGCTCCGGATGAACGTGGAAATCGAGACCACCGACACGCAGCAGACCCGGAGCGTGTCAGCCCTCCTAGACTCTGGAGCCACCGGGCTCTTCGTGGACACCAGCTACGTAGAACGGCATCAGCTCACCACTTGACCCCTGCTTGCCCCAATCCCAGTATACAACGTTGACGGTACCCGCAATGAAGCAGGGTCCATCAAGTCTGTGGTGGACCTTGTTCTTCGCTATCGGTCCCATGTGGAGCGCACTACCTTTGCCGTCACGAGCATCAGTAAACAGGACATGATCCTGGAATTCCCTTGGCTCCGGGAGCACAACCTGGAAATCGACTGGGCTACTGGGGAGGTGAGCATGAGCCGGTGCCCCCGGCGCTGCGTGACCTGCGCAGAAGAAGTGAAGAAGGAGCGGCGCACCGCTATGCGGGAACGCACAGCTATCAGGGCGTGCCACGTAGGTCACTTCCCCTTTGCTGATCTCGACCTGCTGGATCCCCCGCCTCTGGCATTCCCTCGTAGGGAGGCCCTCTACAAGGACGACAGGCACAGCAGGGGAAACCCTAGTCAGGAAGAGGGACGTGAAGGAGAGTTCCTACCCACGCAGGACCCGGAGCTTCTGGACGAAGCCATCAAGGTAGGAGACCGCATCTACGCCACCACGCTACGATCCCGCCAGTGGCGGAGGAGATCCGGGCCAGCCAAACCACTTCTCAACAACTGGCCCAGGCCTTTGCAGCCAACGCCCAGCCCCAGACGTTCTGGGATGCAGTCCCCGACCATTTGCACGACTTTGAGGATGTTTTCTCTAAGGCCTCGTTCGACTCCCTCCCGGAGCGCAAGCAGTGGGATCACGCCATTGAGCTCCTGCCGGACTCAAAGCCGGCCAACTGCAAGGTTTACCCGCTTGCACCCAAGGAGCAGGATGAGCTTGACACATTCTTCCGGGAGAATCTGGAGTCAGGACAAATCTGCCCCTCAAAGTCTCCGATGGCCTCTCCGGTGTTTTTCATCAAGAAGAAGGATGGCTCCCTCCGGTTGGTCCAAGACTATTGGGTACTCAACGCGATGACTGTCAAGAACCGCTACCCACTCCCTCTCATCTCGGAACTGATCAACAACCTCTGGGGTGCGCGTTACTTCACAAAGTTGGACGTCCAGTGGGGCTACAACAACGTGCGCATCCAGGAGGGAGATGAGTGGAAGGCCACGTTTCGGACCAACCACGGGCTGTTCGAACCTCTAGTGATGTTCTTCGGACTCACCAACAGCCCCGCCACCTTCCAGACCATGATGAACAACATTTTCCGGGACCTGATCACGGACGGAGTGGTCTGTGTGTATCTCGACGACATTCTCATCTATACCAAGACGCTGAAAGAGCATCGTCGGATCATGCGGATCGTCCTGGACCGTCTCTGCCAGCACCAGTTGTACCTCAAGCCGGAGAAGTGCGAGTTCGAGCAGACACGCGTTGAGTATCTTGGACTTATCATCTCCCATGGCATGGCGGAGATGAACCCGGTGAAGGTGGCTGGCGTGATGCAGTGGCCAGAGCCCCGGAGCAAGAAGGAAGTACAAGCCTTCCTGGGGTTCACAAACTTCTACTGGCACTTCATCCAGGACTTCTCCTACCACGCGCGTCCCCTCTTTGACCTCACCGGGAAGGATGTCCCTTGGACCTGGGGCGATGCGGAGCAGCAGGCCTTCAACGCCCTCAAGTCTTCCATCACGTCCAAGCCCGTTCTGCTCTTCCCGGATGACAACCGACCCTTCCGCATCGAGGCCAACAGTTCCGACTTTGCAACCGGTGCAGTCCTATCCCAGCAGTCTCCGGAGGATGGTAAGTGGCACCCTGTCGCCTTCTACTCCAAGAGCCTCAATGCCGTGGAACAAAATTACGAGATCCACGACAAGGAGATGCTCGCAATCATCCGGTCGCTGGAGGAGTGGCGCCACTTCCTCGAAGGGGCCTGCCACAAGTTTGAAGTCTGGACTGACCACAAGAACCTGGAACACTTCTGGAAGCTGAACCGTCGCCAGGCCCAGTGGTCTTTGTACCTTGCCAACTTTGACTTCACGCTGCACCACAAGCCAGGCCGGAGCATGGGGAAGCCCGATGCCCTCTCCAGGTGTGCGGACCACGGCTCCAGTGCAGGAGATAATGATAACATCACCCTCCTCCGCCCAGAGCTGTTTGCCATTCGTGCCTTGGAAGGGGTAGCTGTACAGGGAGACAAGGTCAACATTCTCCGGGACATACGTCGGGGAAACCGGAAAGGTCTACAGGAAGACTTGGTTGCCAAGGCCGCGCTAGCGCTACATCTGGGGCGCCCCTTCGGTACAAAGTCGGTACGCACAGACAAGTGGGGCCTGCAGGATGGCCTCCTCACCTTCTGCGGGCAGATATATGTGCCCAACAACCCGGAGCTCCATTGGCACATTGTTGAGCAGCACCACAACTCCCGTGTTGTGGGGCATCCTGGTAGGTGGAAGACGCTGGAGCTGGTCTCGCGGAACTACTGGTGGCCCCAGATGTCCCGCTACATCGGCTCCTACACCAGCACCTGCGACCTCTGCCTCCAGACAAAACCACACCGGCGCCTCCCGACAGGCCATCTGCAATCCCTCCCTACACCTGCGGCGTGCTGGAGTGTGGCCTCTGTCGACTTCATCGTGGAACTTCCGGACGCGCACGGATACGACGCAGTGATGGTTGTGGTCGACCTGTATGGAAAGCGAGCTCACTTCATTCCAACACACACGACCTGCTCGGCAATGGGTGCAGCCAACCTGTACCGGAAGAATGTCTGGAAGCTCCACGGCCTCTCTGATGCCTACATCTCCGACTGGGGCCCCCAGTTTGTGGCAGACTTCACCCGGGAGCTCTATCGTCTCCTGCACGTCAAGCTCTGCTTTTCCACCGCCTACTACCCGCAGTCCGACGGCCAGACCAAACACGTCAACCAGGAACTGGAATAGTACCTCCGGCTCTTCTGCAACGAGCGGCAGGACGACTGGGACAAACTCCTCCCAGAGGCCGAGTTCCAGTACAATAACCACGTCCACGCCTCCACGCAGCACTCCCCGTTCTTTCTGGACACCAGCAGGCACCCCCAGATGAGCTTCAAACCGCATGCACGACGATTGGAGAACGAGATGGTCAATGAGTTTGTTGACCGTATGCGGAAGGCACAGGAGGAGGCGGAGGCAGCCCTGACCAAGGCCAAGGACGACATGGCCCGCTATTAGGACCGAGGACGCTTGCCGACCCCCCAGTACAAGCCTGGAGACCGAGTTTGCCTGGACGCCTCCGACATCGCGACCACTAGGCCATCCCAAAAGCTCTCACACCGACAACTGGGGCCATATGTGGTTGAGTGCCAGGTAGGACCATTGGCCTACAGGCTCCGGCTGCCCACCAGCATGCGGCGCCTCCATCCGGTCTTCAACGTGGTCAAGCTTTTGCCCGCCCCGGATGACCCTATTCCAGGTCGACGTGCCTCGCCTCCGCCACCTCCGGTCATTGTCAACAACCGCCCAGAGTACGAAGTGGAGAAGATTCTCGACAGCCGTCTATTTCGGCACAAGCTGCAATACAAGGTCAAGTGGAAGGGCTACGGTATTGAAGACATCTCCTGGGAACCCGCTGAAAACATCCACGTGCCCGCTCTGGTGAAGGACTTCCACCATAGTCACCTGGAGGCTCCCCACACAATCCGGAGCATCTACCCTGTCTCCCCGGTGGACCGCACGGTCCGCAACTTGTTCTATCCGGTGCGTCGAGACGCCGCACTCTAAGGGGGGGGTGATGTCAGGGGACTTCCTTTTCCGGCCATCCCGGAGATCTCCGGGACCCCCTGGACTTCCTTTTCCGGCCATTTCCTTTTCAAGCCATCCCGGAGATCTCCGGGATGCTCCCTTGCAGTCATCGGACTTCTCTGAGATGTTGTACAGTCATTCTCATGCCCCTGCCCCCGTACTGATGCGCCACGCCATGGCAGAGGAATTCTTAGACTTGTTCTCTTTGGATTTTCCTCTGCCAGGTGATTAGTTACTTCCCTGTAATATGTACTGTCTCTAATACACTTCGGATTTCCCTCTGCCAGTTGCGTGACTTAACCGCAACCTCCGGAGGTCGCCCTTACAGTCTTGCCGTCAACAAAGACTCCTAGACCATTGAGAATTCTCCCAGTGGCTTGCTCCACTTGATCCTTATTGGCTTTAGACTGCTGCGCAGCCTCATGCTTGGTGTGAGCGGCAATTTTCTTGTTTTTTTTGCTAACTGCTGTTTGTGGTTAGTGGCTGTTTTTTTTTTTGATGGGATATTTGCTGGGTGCTCTCCATTGTCACTCTCATCACTCAGCTCTTCAAGCCCGAGCGATGCCAGAGTAGGTAACTGGCCTTTTACCTTGTTCTTGCACCAGGTGTCCTTCTTTATGGACACAGGAATATATGAGTCCAGTGGTGCCTCCTTGAATTGCACCGCTGGTAAGAAAAACATAGTAGAGCCCTCAGTTCCTGCTGGGACTCTGAATGCAAAAACTACTGCAGACAACACCACCTCATTGGCCGGCCTTGTAGGCCCCAATGAATAGGTGAGAGCATGTGTTGATGAAGACAGTCCTCATAAACTGAGATCTACTATGAGCTCATCATGAAGCTCAGATGGTGTTAGAGAGAGTTCTCCTGCTTCCTTCTGCTCTTGAGGTGCTTTTTGCACCTCAACTCCTGCTCCGCGCTGCCCTTCATTGCGGGCCATATCTCTGGCTTTGAAGTGCTTTGCCTCAGTCTGCTCCTCCGGCAACAACAAATGCCTCTTAATGGCATTTGCAAAAGTTTTGATGGTGTTTTTGTTATGCTGCTGCAGTATAACAATCTTGTCAAGCAGCCCAGTAATGACTACTTGGGCAACAGGATCTCTCAGAAAAGATGATTCTGGTGGCACTCTCTGGCTGGTGGACACCAAACATCTCCACACTGCTTCAACTTGAGGGTCAAGGGCCTCCAGAGGTGTTGCTACTTCCTTGTCCTTTCCCTTATCAGTATACAAATGCACCATGGAGACGGCACGCACGTTGGTAAGGAGAATCACCAACAAGGGGCATTTGAGGTCTGGGTAGACCTTGCACTGGCCCTCGCAATGCAGGTTTGTCCTACCTGTGCCCTATGAATTCATATGGCGCTCTTCCATGCATGGGATAACTCCTCAGAGGCAATCGCCTCTGGTCTTTCCTGTAAGCCTCTCAGGGAGGTGGTGTGTGTTCTTGTTGGCATCAAGGTTTGGCTACCTTGACTCTGGTTGCTTGCGTTCATGACAAGTCCTTGTCAACTTCCATGGGTGCTACCTGTGGCACGGTCAGTGCCTGATTGTCCAAAAAGATCATACTTGCACTCGTAGTCTGCGTCGTTGGAAATGGCATTGGCATACCCCGCATCACCTGCAGTTGCTGTCCAGGACTAGTTGGTTCTGGGTAATAAGACATAGGCATAAATTGAGGATAAAATTGTTGATGTCCAAATTGAGCAGGAGGCTGCCCAAACTAGGACATCATTGGGTACGACACCACACTTGACATTGATGACACCCAAAAAGTCGCTAGGCACTGTCAGAGTCAATAGTAGCCTAGCACAGTTATAAGTGAATGCGTTGGGCGCGCTAAGTAATGAGGGTTGAGTACTGGCAGGGTTCCAGAAACACATGTAAGTGAAGGAAAGATTATTGAAGTTAAAAGAAATATGCTTAGCACAGCTAAGCACTGATAACTAGGCTGTAGGTGCCTAGATCAAGTTTGCGTATGGTCTTGATTAGTCCCGTAGGTGGACTAGCATAAAGTATACACCTGTAGTTGGTGCCTAATATGTGAGGAGTCAAAGAAGGGCTGTAAACTCTGGTGATTTTCTGGTAATTGTAGTAGCTATGTACAGTTTTTATAGAAAAGGTAAGAAATCATATGTAAAATGTTGCTAAAGTGCTTTGACAGTATAAATGAAAAATATAACCTAAAAAGTATTGATGCACCAAGGCTGTGTGCTAAGCGGCAGAATCAGTAGCTAAGTGTGAAAATGATGCATTTCAGCTGTCTGTCACTTGTCAATTCCTTTAGTCATTGGCTAGTACTCCATTCTTCAATTATCACAAGTCCCTATGTTGAACTTGGAGCAAAACTGCTCCAAAATGCACTAAGAAGCGTTGGTAAGTGCTAAGGAGTGTTGGTAAGCGCTAAGAAGCATTAGCAAGCACTAAGAAGCATTGGCAAGTGCTAAGGAGTGTTGGTAAGTGCTAAGAAACATCAGTAAGCGCTAAGGAATGTTGGTAAGTGCTAAGAAATGTTGGTAAGCGCTAAGAAACGTTGGTAAGTGCTAAGGAACCGTCGCTAAGTGCTAGAGAGCATCGGAGAGAGAGTTGCTCAAATGTAGCTTTCTGTGCTGAGTTTAAGTGGAGTCTCATCAGTGTCGTCATTGATGATGGTGGTAAAGATGGTTGCTGCGGGGGTGGCTCTCCCCCTTCTCCAAAATCCTGCAGGTTCCGAGGCTGTGGCTGCAGTGTCGTTGAGATGGGTACAACATTTTTTTTGACGTTGTAGTCATTGATGAGAGAAAAGAAAAAAAATCCTTACTCATCAGGTTATATAGCCTGATCTGATCAAAAGATCTGCCTCTCTTGATCTGTACTATCTGATCAGAGGTGCATCTTATCCGTCTTATCTGTACAGATCATGATTGATCCAATTGTAATCTTATCTTGAATAGATAAGATAATAGATTTGATCTTTATCAAATCTGGCTTACTCAGGCTAAGCATGTGAGCGCTTAGCAAGCTGACTTGGGTGTTTGACACTCTGCAGCTCTAAGTACCGATCCAAAGCTGCCAGCTTTGAACAGGTCTGATACGGTTCCCAAGTCATATCACCAGCACTCCATTGTACCTCAAATTCGAGGTGCATTCTATTTTGCCATTGATGGCCCAGGATATCTTTGATGAACCATTCTTGTTCATCGGTGGCACTAAAGTTGTAAATCTTGGGTGTCACTCAATTAGAGAACATAGCATCATTGTTTGCATTGTATTGTTTGAGTAACAATACGTAGAACTTGGGTACATATAACAACAGTTACTGTTTTGAGGCTTATAGTTCACACTACACAGAATCAGACCAGTCTAGGTCTATTATCAATGTAGTATGAAAACAAAAGTAAGCTGATTATATCAGCATGTATGTAGGTAATGGTATAGTAATAAGATAAATATTAATATTAAAAATAATAATAATAACAAGAGGTGCTCAAGGCACCACTCCGCTACAGCTGAACAACCTGTAAGAGGAATGCTTGACGTCTGCGGAACTCTTTCCACAGTATCAGCGATAAGGGGCAAGCAAGAGTCGAGCAAGCACAAAGGCGGGCAGGAGTCAGGCAAGAGGCAAGCAAGGCTAACAGAGAGTCAGATGGTGCTAGATAAGCTTACGGTTGATTCAGTAGATAGGCCAGAAGAACACTGCTATTGTTCAGCCTGGGGATATTCTATCCCACAGGCTGCCTATATATACTACATTGGTGGCTGTGCTATTACTGTTTACTAATCAGGCCCTGGTATGTAAAAGAGTATGATTAACAATAATTGATGCTGAGTAAGGTCTGGACATATGACTCATCAAGGCTGACTACTACAAGACAGAAGGGGAAAGGCTGGGCCAAGCAGCTAGTCAGACCTGCTAGGAATAGGCATATTGTTGGACTAAGCTTGGAATAGGGTTGGACATGGTCTGAAAACTGGTCCCTTGACAGGTTCAGGTGCATGCGTCAAGAAATTGATGCATTGTTCATTGTTCATTTGCAAGATTCTCTAGACTGACAGTCTAGAATCACAGTTAATTGCTCATAGTACTCAAATTGAACCTGAAAGGTTCAAAAAAGTGAAACATTGTCAGAAAATAGTAAAGCCTTACTATTACACAAGAGAATCAGATTGATACTTGATTCCAGTACTACATAGTGTAACAGTAAAATTGGCTGCCTTACCTAAGGTAGCCATACAGAATTATAATGTATAAGCTACACAACCTGTGCCTTTGGCACAGGCCTTGTATAGCTCGTTGGGGGCTTTGCCCCCAAACCCCCCCAAACTCAGTCTCCACCATAACCTCACTGCATTTGGTTATGGCTCCACATATGTACAATTACTCAGTCTCTGCTACAACCTCACTTTGTTTGGTTAAGGCCTTGAAGAACCAACTCAAGGCTTAAATCCAGCCTCAACCTCACTTTGTTTGGTTAAGACCTTGTAGGACCAATTCAATGCTTAAATCTAGCCTCAACCCCACTTTGTTTGGTTAAGGCCTTGTAGGGCCAATTCAATGCTTAAATCCAGCCTCAACCTCACTTTGTTTGGTTTAGGCTTTGTAATAAGGCCAACTCAAGGCAGAGCTTTGTTTTTAGTGACTCAATGTTCAAATTTAGCCACAATTGTCATGACTTGCCTGACCTACTCCCAGGCCTGAGCCCCGGTTCTGGAACCCTCAGCACATTTCCCAGCAACCACTCCTGCAACTACTCAACTCCGTGATAAGACCAGCTGGACCAACAACACGACTATCACATCAGACCATAGCAATCCCCAGCGTTTCTCCAGACATTACTGACAACTCTGGGCCCCACCGGGACATCACCAACTCTCCCCGGCGGCCCTTGGACATCACTGGCATAACAGGTGACCTCACCTGCATCATTCCTCCCATCACACCCATCATTCACTGCATTATGCATTATTACGCATCATTCAATGCATTATGCATCCCTCCAGATCAGCCTGGCACCCCACGCATCATTCACTGCATCACGCTTTGCATGCACCTCTGCCAGTTGCACAGCACCAATGCCACGACTTCCAAAGCAACAATGCCACTGCTGCACCCCAAACTGACACCCGTGGGCTCTCTTTGTCTACTCCTATGTCCCCTAGGCCGCCACTGAAACCCCTGAATCCATCCTTGGACCCGGTACTGAGACCGGACCTTAGTATACTGTAGTATATAAGCACCACCATAGCACTTTGTACAGTAGTCTTGATATTGCCTAAGTATTCCTGGTATTTTTTGCCTCGTCTCCAATTTTTGTCTCGCCAGCCTCCTACTCATTTCGTTGTCTTGTACTTGTTTCTATCATATTGTCTTGTACTTGTCTCCAAATCTCTTGTACTTGTCTTCTATACTTCTATCTCCAATCTATCAGTTTTCTGCCTCCCTTCCTGCTCCATTTCCTTCGCCTCTCTATCTCAGCCTTCCATTCCCCGGTCTTCAACTTAATCAGCTCTGCCTCTTCACTGCTCAGTTCCACGTCCATCTAACCTTAAAACTCTAACTGGGTGAACCTTCTTTGCGTCTCCTACACCGCAAAACAACTGCCGGCATTTCTGTCTATTCACCAATCATTCTGGGCCTCTTGCATCTAGTCTATTTTGCCCTGACGCTCGCTTCCTGCTTGCGCCTCTCACTGTGCATCCCATCACACTCTGCCCAGCCTTCCCCTGATTCCAGCGCACCCCCCCACGCTCCAACGCATGCCCCCAACTCTTGACACATCCCGCTTGTGTCCGTATCCATCTGAGTCTGCTTTGTAAGGCCTCACTCAGACTTGCTGAGCCTCTAGATCAGCGGAACCTGACAACAACCTCACTTCACTCAAGTCAAAGCTTAAATCCAACCTCATTCCAAGGCTTAAATCTAGCCTTGACCTCATTTTGTCAAGTGACTCAAGGATTAAACCTCACTTTCAGTTAGAGCTTTGTTTTTAGTGACTCAATGCTCAAGCTACAAATTCATTGCATCCAGTAATAGCCTTAGTTTTACTGTGATTTTTTCAAACTTTGAAGTCATTTACTTAGGAGGTTAGGCACTATGCTTCAAGTGATGCGCATTAAGCACCGATGTTTTGATGAGATTCAAACTCAGACTCAAAATCCAGACTCAGCCCCTGTAACGTCAAACTCAGCTTAAAAAAGCAAAACTCAGCCAAGAGCACTCATTGAAACCCAGCTTATTATGTCAGGTTCTGACCAATCACTCAAAATTTCCAGGCATCATTGCATTATATAGAGACAAGCTACACGACCCATGCCTTCAGCATGGGCCTTGCATAGCTCATTGGAGGCTTTGCCTTCAAACCCCTCCAAACTCAGTCTTTACCATAATCTCACTGCATTCGGTTATGGCTCCACATATGTACAATTACTCAGTCTCCACTACAACCTCACTTTGTTTAGTTATGGCTTCACATATGTACAACTATTCAAGGCTTAGATCCAGCCTTAACCTCATTGCATTTGGTTTAAGGTCTTGCAGAGCCAACTCAAGGCTTAAATCCAGCCTCAACCTCACTTTGTTTGATTAAGGCCTTGTAGGGCCAATTCAATGCTTAAATCCAGCCTTAACCTCACTTTGTTTGGTTTAAGGCCTTGTAGAGCCAATTCAAGGCTTAAATCCAGCCTCAACCTCACTTTGTTCGGTTAAAGCCTTGAAGGGCCAATTCAAGGCTTAAATCCAGCCTTAATCTCACTTTATTTGGTTTAACGCCTTGTAGAGCCAATTCAAGGCTTAAATCCAGCCTTAACCTCACTTTGTTTGGTTTAAGGCCTTGTAAAGCCAATTCAAGGCTTAAATCCAGCCTTAACCTCACTTTGTTCAGTTTAAGGCCTTGTAAAGCCAATTCAAGGCTTAAATCCAGCCTCAACTTTACTTTGTTCGGTTAAGGCCTTGAAGAGCCAACTCAAGGCTTAAATCCAGCCTCAACCTCACTTTGTTCAGTTAAGGCCTTATAGAGCCAATTCAATGCTTAAATCCAGCTTCAACCTCACTTCATTCAGTTAAGGCCTTGTAGGGCCAACTCAAGGCTTAAATTTAGCCTCAACCTCACTTTCTTTGGTTAAGGCCTTGTAGGGCCAACTTAAGGCTTAAATCTAACCTCAACCTCAATTTGTTCAGTCAAGGCCTTGAAAACCTGCTCTAAAGTCACTGTCTTCTGTTTTATTTGTTTTGACATCATTGACTTTTTTTCATTGTTACACCTGTGTTTTATGATAACTATAAATCCAGCCTCCACTTCATTTTATTTGGTCAAGGCTTTGAAATTCTGCTCTAAACTCACTGTCTTTAGTTTTACTTGTCTTGATTTGTTTTCATTCTTACACTTGTGTTTTATTTTAACTACAATATTTATCATTCAAACCTATAAAAAATGATATACATGTAACTAAATTTATCTACAGCTATAAACTATTCAAGACTTGCATAGCTTGTTGCTTTGTCTCCAAACCCCTCCATACTTGGTCTCAGCCATATCCTCAGGTTAAAGACTGCCTTCTGCAAGGCTTGGATTTACCTACAACTTTTGAATTTGGTGATCTAGTTTTGACTTTTTTTGTCATTCAAAAGCTTGGATCTAGCCACAACCTTAAAGCCTTGTAGAGTTGAGCCCAAAGCTTAAATCTAGCCTCAACCTCAGTTCATTTGATTATATGGCCAACTCAAGTCTTAGATTCAGTTTCAATCTCACTTTACTTGAAGTTTTAAAGTCCAGCCTCAGTTAGTGCTTTGTTTTTAATGACTCAATGTTCAAATTTAGCCACAACCTCACTTCATCCAGTTATGTCAAGTCAAAACTTTCTAATCTCACTTTGGTCATTTCAGCAACTCCACCTTGATTTCACTTTGTTTTGTTAAAGCCTAATCTAGCCACAATCTTGCTACATCCACCTTAGATGCCTCTAATCTAAATATTTGTTTTAACCTCACTTTGCATTGGCTCAGGATTGCCTGCATCATCAGCTTGAAATAAAACTCAGACTTAAAATCTAGACTCAGCCCCTGTCATCCTAAGAATCCAAAACTCAGCACAAAAGTTTGAAGCCAGCTTTTTACATAATAATGTTACCTAATTTTCATCAATTCTGACCAATCTTAGATCAGCAAGTCATTGCATTATAGAGCTGGGAAAGTTGAGCCATAAAATTCCCAGGGATTATCACATTATATAGAGATAATTAATTAATTTAATATTATATTTAATTTATAATAATTATATTTAATTTATAATAATTATTATTCAGTATAAAAATTATTAATACTTTTGAAGAAGCCATAGAGTGAGGCTCTACAGCTCTAAGTGTCAGGGAACTTCTATTTCTAGAACTTTCTTTTTTGGTTCCTGGAGTTTTCCAAGGATTCCCAGAGATCTCTAGGACGCTCCTGCACCTTCCAGAAAGTACTGTACAGTCATTTCCATGCCTCTGCTACCCGCACTGATGCACTGCGCTGCAGCAGAGAGATCCTTAGACTTGTTCTCTTTGGATTTCCCTCTGCCAAGTGATTAGTCATATTTCCTGTCGTATTGTACTGCCTTTAATAAACTTCGGATTTTCCTCTGCCAGTTGTGTGACTTAGCCGCAACCTCCGGAGGTTGCCCTTACAGCAGAACAAGTCTCCTAATCCTAGTCTAGAAGCCCCCTATAGCCACCAAACCTTTTCCGGCTCCTATCTGTTGCTTCTCTACTGGGTTTAAGCACCAATGTTATCTATGTCTCAGCCGGCCACTTCAGAAGCTCTCTTGGATGCCATGGTCTCTGGTGAGGAAGCCTGGACTCACCTGCTCCATCTAGAAACACAGGTGCAACTCACGCAAGCTTTTCTCACCCAGCACACTGCCAAAACCATTTCCGACTCCTTCTGCATGCTCTTAAAACGCCTCACTCTGGCGGCAGCTGATCTCTTGCTGCCTATTCCACTGGTGCAGCGCCCTTGCACCATGCAATCCTCTCTTCTGACATGGGAGCACTCCAATATCTCACGCCTGGTGATTTCTGACATGTACAATAGTAACCGCGCATCCGGGGAACATTTCCTCCAATCCTGCGTCACCTACATCCAACTCTGCGGCAACAACTTTGTTTCCAACAAGCTGAAAATTGTGTGAGTCCTGTTCTATATGAAGTCAGAACAGGTGGCCACCTACATAATGAGGGTTTTTTGATGCCCCAGTAGTGTCAGAAGTTTTGCGGACTGGGCCGAGTTTGTTCTGGGACAAGTTCTTTCTCCAAAACCCTGCTAAAACTGCCACATTAGTCCTGCAAGACAGGGATCAGTATGGCCAAGGAAAGCAATCCTGGACAAGTACATCAACTTGTTCTACGCATTGGTAGAGCAGGCCAAGTATCCCAATGGCCTGCAGTTGTGCCTCACCTTTCAAGAAGAGCTCTATCCAATTCTGATGGAGCACATTGGCAACCTTGCGAAAGGACACTCGGCAGACAATCAGGTCCTGTTGTGGTACCGGATAGCTCGGGAGCAGTGGCAGCTCATGGAGCTCAAACAGGAGCTCCACAAGGTTGCAACTCCCACCTCCTCCTTGCGCTTCTCCACTCTACTCCTCCATCAACCAACCGCTCCGCCTCTGGCAGCACTGCCAGCAGCGCTGATATGATGCTGTACAGCATTCAGAGACAGAACATGCACCAGAAGTCAAAATAAACATTTAATATACAGGCTGAAAACTGTAAGCCTCCTGGTAGCAGTCTCTACAAAAGTATATTTCCAAAAACACCCCAATAAATACACAGGAAGTACAGCAGAGGGGCAAGAGATCAGCTCAGAGTCATTAAGTCAATAATAGTTAGTCATTGTAATGGAGGGGAAGCATGGGGGCTGGCAGAGGCATCAAAATTGGGATCAGATTGTGATGATCTGGATCAAAGAAGCAGATCTACCACTACTCGATTGGGCATAGCTAAATGGAGGAAGAAGGAAGAAGCATAGAATGCAGGGAAGAGATAAAAGGGGAAAAAGAAAATTTATGAATGGAAGCCAAACAAAAGGGGCAGGAACAAAAGGGGCAAGAGCAAAAAGAGGCAAGAGCAAAAAGGGGCAAGAGCAAATAGGGCAGAGTCAAATGGAGAAGGAAAAGCTAAAAAACAGCAAAGAAGAATGATGAATTCTGGAACTGACTGGTGGCACCAAGACAATGGCCAAAAAGGGAAATTGGAATAGCAGTTATGTTAGAGAGGCTGGAAAAGTCTAGAATAAAAGGTCATGTGTAGGGGTGGTCTGTGCACTGTAGAAAATAGGCTAGATAAATTAGAGAATAATCAGGCAATTGATAGGCAAAGGCTCGGTGGTTCCTAGAGAGTGAATCACTTAGGCTTGAGTTTGTTAAGAACCCTCTACCTTTCAGGATATTATATATATTCTGGAAGTAACTCTCTTCAATACATCAAGTCTATTGTCAAGCAACAGTGTGGATTAGAAGTAACTTTCTAAGACTTCAAGAAAGCCCCAGAATCATTAGTAATACTTTAACCAAGTCCTGGTACTACCTCCGAGCACTCCCATGGATGTGGACACTTCCCGACAGCACACACTTCTCCCATTCTTGTACCAACGCTGCGGCGCACTGGGCCACTTTGCCCACCATTGCCCCCGGGGCCTTGAGGTCTAGTATTTGTCCTCAGAGGAGCAGGAGGAGCTGCTCCTGCAACTCCTAGCAGCCCGTGACGTGGCTGGGATCCCCTCTCTGGACACTCCTGCTCCAGAGAGCATGCACAAGGCCCCTCTTGTTACTGGAGAGTTGGAGGAGTCACAGGAGGGTTTTTAGAAATGCCATGGGTAAAAAGTACACCTTCATTGCCTAGTGCTAACAGGTTCGCATGTCTGTTGGTAGAAGAAATCAATACAACTTCTGTCGATGACTCAGCCCCCCCAACTGTAAGCACTACCCCTGACATACTCAAAGGCTCTCCAAAGCCCTCCTCGACCTCTTCCTGGGCACGCACTCCTGCCTGGAAACGCTGCCTCCCCCTCCTTGCCAAACTTGCTCCAGATGAACGTGGAGATCAAAACCACCAACACGCAGCAAACTCGGAGCGTAGTTGCCCTCCTGAACTCTGGAGCAACTGGACTCTTCATGGACGCTAGCTATGTGGAGCGGCACCAGCTCACAACTCAACTCCTCCTGTCTTCCATCCCAATATACAACATCAACGGCACTTGTAACAAAGCAGGATCCATCAAGTCTGTGGTGGACCTCGTCTTGCACTACAAATCCCATGCAGAGCGCACCACCTTCGCAGTTATGAGCATTGATAAGCAGGAAATGATCCTTGGATTTTTCTGGCTCCAAGAGCACAATCCAGATGTTGACTGGACCTCAAGGGAAATCAGCATGAGTTGGTGCCCTTGGTGCTGCACCACTTGTGTGGACAAAGTAAAGAAGGAGCAGTGCACCATGATGCAGAAACACGCAGCTATTTGGGCATGCCAGGTAGAATACCTCCTGTTCACGGACCTCAACCTGCTGGACTTCTGCCTCTGGCATTCCCTCATAAAAAGGCCCTCTATGAGGACAACAGACATAGCGGAGAAGACTCTGGCCAAGAAGAAGGACGCAAGGGGAAGTTCCTACTTGCCCTGGACCCGAAGCTTTTGGATGAAGCCATCAAGGTAGGAGACCACATCTATGCCACTACGCTGAGACCTCCACCAGCCACAGAGGAGATCCGAGCCAGCCAGACCACTTCCCAATGGCTGGCCCAGGCCTTTGCAACAAACGCCCCTCCCAGGGCCTTCTACACAACTTTGAGGACGTCTTTTCCAAGGCCTCGTTCGATCCCCTCCCAGAATGCAAGCAGTGGGACCACGCTATCGAGATCCTGCTGGACTCAAAGCTAGCCAACTGCAAGGTCTATCCGCTTGCGCCCAAAGAGCAGGATGAGCTTGACGTGTTCCTCTGGGAGAATCTAGAGTCTGGACAAATCTGCCCCTTGAAGTTCCTAATGGCCTCTCCAGTGTTTTTCATCAAGAAGAAAGATGGCTTCCTTTGGCTGGTCCAAGACTATTGCGTACTCAATGTGATGACTGTTAAGAATTGCTACTCATTTCTTCTCATCTCAGAGCTGATCAACAACCTCCAGGGTGCACGCTACTTCACTAAGTTGGATGTCCACTAGGGCTACAACAATGTGCACATCCAGAAGGGAGATGAGTGGAAGGCAGCATTCTAGACCAACCGCAGGTTGTTTGAACTCTTGGTGATGTTTTTTGAACTCACCAACAGCCCTGCCACCTTCCAAACCATAATAAATGACATATTCCAGGACCTCATAGCTGACGGCGTGGCATGTGTGTATCTGTCAGGAGACCGGTCTCTGGACCGTGTCCAACTCTATTACCCTATTCTGAGCTTAGTCCAACAATATGCCTATTCCTAGCAGATCTGACCAGCTGCTCAGCCCACCCTTTCCCCTTCCATCTTGTAATAGTCAGCCTTGATGAGTCATATGCCTGGACCTTACTCAGCATCAATTATTGTTAGTCATACTCCTTTACATACCGGGGCCCAATTAGTAAACAGTATTAGTAATAGCACAGCCACCAATGTAGTATATATAGGCAGCCTGTGGGATAGAATATCCCCAAGCTGAACAATAGCAGTGTTCTTCTGGCCTATCCACTGAACCAACCATAAGCTTATCTAGCGCCGTCCAACCCTCTGTTAGCCTTGCTTGCCTCTTGCCCAACTCCTGCCCACCTCTGTGCTCACTTGACTCTCGCTTGCCCCTTGCATTGCCAACTCTGTGGAAGGAGTTCCGCAGACATTAAACGTTCCCCTTACAGGTTGTTCAGCCTTATACACTGTCTGCCTTCTTAGTCCACAGTATCCAGCTCTATTCCCTACTATGTCTTCTGACTTTTGGTCTCTCTCTACCCCTATGACTCGCACCCCTACAGCGGCACCCTCTGCTTGTCCTTCCACTCTGGCCTCTGGTACGCCTCCTGTTCTTGGGATGGGCCCTGCCAAAATGCCTCACTGGACCGCCAACTGATTCTCTATGATGCAGCAGATGCAGCTGACACTTGCCGCCCTCGAACGCAGACTAGCCACTCTAGAGAGTGGATATGTGGTCGCCGCCGCCCAAACCACTGACAAGCATAGTAATGCTCCAATTGCCCATTGCTCTGCTCCTTTTAGCTGCTCTAAGCCCTCCAAGTCCTCCAAAACTCCTACCACGCTCCTTCTCATAATTGTTCCCGTGTTCTACTTCTAATACTTCTCTGGCCATCCCTCTTGCTTGGGATCTTCCTCCTACCAATAGTAAAGTCTCTTGTTATGAATGTGCTCTGGAGCTCTCTGACTCTCTGGTTGCGCACGTTGTTGGACATCAGGGGTGGAGCCTTAAACAAGCCCAGAACCTGTCCAGCTCTTAGTTGGCCACCTTCACGGTTGGTCCAGCTGGTGGTGAAGGCCAATGCTTTGTCACTATCCAGGGCACTGACCAGCAGATTGGTGAAGCCCTTGTTGTCTTTGGAAAGCGCATTGCTAAGAAGCATGTGCATGCACCGCAGAAGCAGCAATCTGGTAATGCTGCACCGGCAGTTGCTATGCCAGCCTCTTCTAAGAAACCTGCCTTGTCCACCCTGAAACTCTCTACTCAGTCTGCACTGCCTCCTCCTCCTATGGCCTCTATGCACAACTCTACTACGGACTTCTAGGAACCCACTGATTGGGATGATCCATCTCCTATGCCAGTCTTGGTAGCACCTTCACTGCCTGCCAGCTCATCCATGGCCCTCTCTACTCTGACTCCAGCTCTGTCATCCCCCATGGTCATCAACTATGCCTTTGGGCATTATGCTCTGAGCACTTCTGAGGCACCTCTGCACGGCACTAACACTGCTCGATGCTTTTGCTCAACCTGGAGAAGGTGAACACTGTTTGTCAAGGCAACAAACCTAAAGGAGGGGCTGATGTCAGGGGACCAGTCTCCGGACCATATCCAACTCTATTCTGAGCTTAGTCCAACAATATGCCTATTCCTAGCAGATCCAACCGGCTGCTTGGCCCACCTTTTCCCCTTTCATCTTGTAGTAGTCAGCCTTGATGAGCCATATGCCCGGACCTTACTCAGCATCAATTATTGTTAGTCATACTCCTTTACATACCGGAGCCCAATTAGTAAATAGTATTAGTAATAGCACAGCCACCAATGTAGTATATATAGGCAGCCTGTGGGATAGAATATCCCCAAGCTGAACAATAGCAGTGTTCTTCTGGCCTATCCACTGAACTGACCGTAAGCTTATTTAGCGCTGTTCAATCCTCTGTTAGCCTTGCTTGCCTTTTGCTCAACTCCTGCCCGCCTCTGCGCTTGCTCGACTCTTGCTTGCCCCTTGCATTGCCGACTCTGTGGAAGGAGTTCCGCAGACGTCAAGTGTTCCCCTTACAGTATCTTGACGACATCCTCATCTACACCAAGACGTTGAAAGAATATCGTCAGATCACGTGGATTGTCCTGGACTGTCTCTGCCAGCACCAGCTCTACCTCAAGCCGGAGAAGTGTGAGTTTAAGCGGACCCACATCAAGTACCTTGAACTCATCATCTCCCATAGCATGGCAGAGATGGACCTAGTGAAGGTGGCTGGTGTCATGCAGTGGCTTGAACCCCGGAACAAGAAGGAAGTACAGGCCTTCCTGGGGTTCACCAACTTCTACTAATGGTTCATCTAGGACTTTTCCCACCACACTTGGCCCTTCTTCGACCTCACTGAGAAGGAAGTTGCATGGTCTTGGGGAGATGCAGAACAGCAGGCCTTTGACGCCTTGAAGTCTGCCATCACCTCCAAGCCCATCTTGCTCTTCTCCAATGACAACCGGCCCTTCCTTCCAAGTCAAGGCGGACAGTTCTGACTTTGCCACCGGCATGGTCCTCTTCTAGGAGTCCCCAGAGGACAATAAGTGGCACTCTGTCACCTTCTACCCCAAGAGCCTCAATGCCATAGAACAGAATTACAAGATCCACAACAAGGAGATGCTCACAATCATCCAGTCACTGGAGAAGTGGTGCCACTTCCTGGAGGGGGCTCAGCACAAGTTCAAAGTCTGGACAGACCACAAAAACTGGAGTACTTCCAGACGGCCAAAAAGCTCAACCGTTGACAGGCCCGGTGATAAGACCTGGGCTGGGCTCAGCGCAGCAAAGCTATAATTAGCAACTTTTGTTGATAGAAGTTTGGAGGCTCACTCAGGTGATCAGGCGCGACGTGGACTACACATGACTAGGTGACCACGGAATGTTTAGCGCACAGGACTTCTAGACCACGGGACTCGCCCACCTGACTGTTAACGCACGGACCGCACATATGACCTTGGGCTTGATAACAGGTCACCGATCAAAGATAGCCGGCGACTTATAAGATTACGTGTTTAACGACTTGCCAACGGCCATCAGTAGGCCGTCACTTCCTCAGCCTCGGTGCCTAGCAGTTAGCAACGCTTAGCAACTTTGGCGACGCTAGCCCCCTTGATTGTTTCAGACCCCAGGATAGTCACCGTGTATTTGACTGATTTCAGTGCTCACTTGGTGACTTAGCGCTTGCCGACTGATAGACGCCGCGGGTTAGCTATTTCACATTCTATTCTTCTTGTCATAATCCCTTCCCCATTTTGTTACTTAGCGACTTATAGCTTAATTAACACGGCGACTTAGCGCCTATAAATACTGTACATATTTTGTCTTAAGAGCATCGAATTCCATCCCCACAGTTCAGATCTCAATTTGCACACACTAAGTTCCTTGGAGTCGCTAAAGGACTTACTGTTTTACCGACTACGCTAAGCTTGCCGCTTCTTCGCCAGTCTTGCCGACTGTCTAGGTGCTATACGAGCACACTTCAACTACGTTACATCGCCAAGTCCTTGCCAACTGTTGGCACCCTAGTGCCTCGCAGGCTACACGGCTTAGATCGCTAAGCACCTTTCTTCCAATTACTCAATTTTCCTTAACAAACTAAGTCTTTGGGACCCTGCCCGGACTCTCTCTCAACTAGCGACCGCCCAACGCATTTACCTTTCACAGTAGCTAGGTACAGTTTACCCTTGACAGTACTTAGCAACTTTTGGGCGTCATCACCGGTGGTCCCTGTACCTTGCCAACTTTGACTTTACATTGCATCACAAGCCCAGTCAAAGCATGGGGAAGCCCAACGCCCTCTCCCAGCACACCGATCATGGTTTTGGTGCAGGGAATAATGACAACATCACCCTTCTGCGCCCAGAGCTGTTTGCCATTCGTGCGCTTGAAGAGGTGGCCATTCAGAGAGACAAGATTAACATCCTCTGGGACATCCACCGATGTAACTGGGAGAGAATACAGGAAGACTTGGTTGCAAAGGCTGCGCTAGCGCTACGCTCAGGACATCCCCCCCTGGCACAAAATCTGTATGCACCAACAAGTGGAGGCTCCAGGACGGACTCCTTACCTTTCAGAGGCACATTTACATGCCAAACAACCCAGAGCTCCAGAGGCACATTGTCAAGCAGCACTCTAACTCCTGCATCACTAAACACCCCGGCCACTGGGAAACGCTGGAGCTGGTCTCTCAGAACTATTGGTGGCTGCAGATGTCACGCTACATTGGCACGTACACTAGCATCTGCGACCTCTGTCTCCAGACGAAGCCCCATCAATGCCCGCCAACTGGCCAACTGCACTCCCTCCCCACACCAGCTGCACAATGGAGCGTGGCCTCTGTCGACTTCATCGTGAAACTCTCAGATGCACATGGATACAATGCCATCATGGTCATTGTGGATCTCTACAGTAAGCAGGCGCACTTCATTCCAACACACACAACCTGCTCCGCAATGGGCGCTGCCAACCTGTACCGGAAGAATGTCTGGAAGCTCCATGGCCTTTCTGATGCCTATGTCTCTGACCAGAGCCCGCAGTTTGTGGCTGACTTCACCCAGCATCAAGCTCCACACATCCACCGCCTATCACTTGCAGTCCAATGGACAGACTGAGCACGTCAACCAGGAGCTAGAACAGTACCTCTGGCTGTTCTGCAATGAGCATCAGGACGACTGGGACAAGCTCTTCCCCAAGACAGAGTTCCAGTACAACAATCACATCCACGCATCCACGCAGGCATCCCTGTTTTTCCTCAACACTGGCCAACACCCCCCGATGAGCTTCAACCATGTGCATGCTCATTGGAGAATGAGTTGGTCAACGACTTTGTTGATTGCATGCAGAATGCACAGGAAGAGGCAAAGACCACGTTGACCAAGGCAAAGGACAACATGGCCCGGTACTACAATCAAGGATGAACTCCAGCACCCCAGTACAAGCCCAGAGACCATGTCTACCTAGATGCCTCTAACATTGCAACCAACCGACCATTGCAGAAGCTCTCACACCGACAACTGGGCCCATACGTGATCAAGCAACAGGTCAGACCCCTTGCATACTGACTCTGGCTGCCTGCCAGGATGTGTCAACTGCACTCGGTCTTCAACATGGTCAAGCTCTCACCCACTCCAGACGATTCCATCTCTGGCCAGCGAGCTCCTCCCTCCACTGCCTCCTGTCCTTGCCAATGACAGAATGGAGTACAAAGTGGAGAAAATCCTGGACAGCCATCTATTCCAGTGCAAACTATAGTACAAGGTCAAGTGGAAGGGCGACAGTATCAAAGACAACTCCTGAGAACCTGCCAAAAATGTTCACATGCCCGCCCTCGTCTGGGACTTCCACTGCAACCATCCCACAGCGCCCCAAATCATCCACGGCCTCTATCCAATCTCCCTGGCCAACTGCGCTATTTATGAGCTGTTCTACCCGGTACGTCAAGATGCTGCACCCTAAAAGAGGGGTGATGTCAAGGGACTTCCATTTCTGGAACTTCCTTTTTCAGTTCCCAGAGTTCTCCGGGGATTTCCAGAGATCTCTGGGACGCTCCCACACCTTCTAGGAAGTACTGTACAGTCATTTCCATGCCTCCGCTACCCACGCTGATGCGCCATGCCACAGCAGAAGGATCCTTAGACTTGTTCTCTTTGGATTTCCCTCTGCCAGGTGATTAGTCATATTTTCTGTCGTATTGTACTGCCTCTAATAAACTTTGGATTTCCCTCTGCCAGTTGTGTGACTTAGCCACAACCTCTGGAGGTCACCCTTACACTAAGTCCGTTAGCACAATCCAGAGATACCTCATCTAGTAGCTTGTAAGAGGATCCTGCATTACTTAAAGGGAACTAGAGGCTATTTGGAAAGAATAATACCGAAATAAAATTAGTAAGGTAGAGCAATGCTAACTGGGCACAGGACAGAGATGACAGAAAGTCTGTTAGTGGATGGATTTTTGATATTAATGGAAGTACCATCTTCTGGTCATCAAAGAAGCAATCTGTTGTTGCTACATCAACTGTCAAAGCAGAGTATATTGCATCTTCTAATGCCATGAGGAAAGCAATCTGGCTACATACATTTTTGTCTGAACTCAACTTTCCTCAAGTGGCAGCCACCATGATTTACACTGACAGTGCTGGAAATATAGCCCTGTCCACCAATCCAGTTTTCCATTCAAGAGCCAAACATATTGACATATGCTACCACTTTATTTGAGATCATATCACATGACAAAATGTTAAATTAAATTACGTTTCTATGAAAGACATGATAGCCAACATCATGACTATGTAAGGGCGACTTCTGGAGGCTATGGCTCAGTCACACAGCTGGCAGAGGGAAATCCAAAGTATATTAGAAATATATATAGGTAATACAACAATAACTACTCACCTGGCAGAGGAAAATCCAAAGAGAACAAGTCTAGGGATTCCCTATGCCAGGAGTGACGCTTCCAAGGCTCCAGAAGCATGGGAAGTAACTGTATAGTATGACAAAAGCCACAATAAAATTTATAATCTAAAAAAGGAAAATTTCCAAAAATAATCAAAAACTCGGAAATTGCCATTGCCAGAGGTCATGCACATGTCTCATGTGACTTGCTTAGTAATTTGGAGGCTAGCCTTGAGATGACTAAGCCTCTGGAAGCGTTGGCTACACTTGTTTGAATGATAACTAAAGAACCAGAGCACCTCAAGGGCTGAGAATAGTACCAATAGATAGTGTTGAAGGAATAGAAGCAATAAAACAAAAGAGTGACAGCAGAAATAGGGAAATAAATAGAGGAAGAATGAAAGAATAAGGAGTGGAAGAAGGGAGAAATGAGGAGTCCCCTGACAGACTAAAGCTTTGCTTTGTGATACTTTCATCAAATGCAGAGACAAACTGGGTATTCAAGCTCCTTTGTTGGTATTGAATGAGAGTGTTGGAGATAACAATGTCTAACTTTGAACTCATAACATTGTCATGCATTCCTTTATCTGGTATCTTTCTCTTATGTATTTGTAAAAGTGTTATCTACAACATTGCATGCCTACATTTGGCATGTGTCATATGTCAGGGGACTTCCTTTTCCGGCCATCCCGGAGATCTCCGAGACCCTCCGGACTTCCTTTTCTGGCCATTTCCTTTTCGGGCCATTCCGGAGGTCTCCGGAACGCTC
>QLOM01007712.1:0-14006 GCA_003313785.1 Termitomyces sp. MG148
TTTCAACCGGTCTTCCTCGACTAGCTGTATTGGAGATGGGATCTGGTTCGCATCAATGCGTGGCCGCAGTCCTGCATCTATAAGCTTTGATTTCTTTTGAGAGAGTGCGAATGCATACCCTGGTATTTGAGACCGGCACTGTGAGGAGGCTGAGGTATATGGTTTGAGTGAACGTACATCTCAGCCAGACTCGCGCAGAAACCGAGACTGGCTCTAACTCAGTCCCCCACGTGGCTTTTGATATCCAATACCAAAATTAGAACAACGACCGATGCCTCTCGCACTCCTTGCACTGGACCCGTAACCAAGACAAAGATCGATAGATGCTGCTATTAAGACAGTAACATATCAAGCGAAGCTGTGTAAACAAGAGTGGAGCTAATAAATCAACCAAAAAAGACCGAGTAAAAAGACAATCGGAGATGGCTATTCATACAGTCAGAATACACGACATTATTCCATAAAAGGAAGGGAAAGAAGAGCTACAAAATCGGTCTCAATGGCCGAGACGGAGAGAGACAAGCAGATGGTGTGGGATTGAGCTACTTAAACCAAGAGATGGGCACATGCGGAGGGGGCCGAGTGGTGTAGACATCGGAAACCAGGAAAGGAGCAACGACACCAAGTAAGCCCTACACGGACAAGTCCAAGCAGGCTTAAGACTCGTAATGCGTAGCGCACAGTGTTCTGCCAGTAGCAGGCCCCCCTGTGTCCCAACTCCGGGTCACACCCATAAGTCCAGCTCAGCCCACCAAATCATCAAGCATGTCCGAGTCCAATGCAAAACGGAGGACTAAAAAGGACGGATGAACCCAATCCAAGCATCCTTCCATCCTCCCATACGACACCACACAGAAACTCACACCCCCACCCCCACCCCCCCAACTCAGGCCTTCCTCAGCCCCTCCCCGACCAGAATAGGACCTACCACGATCCTGCTCGCTGGAACCGGCCCCAGCCCTACCCCATTAACGGCATTAACATTCATCGGCGGCGTCACCAGCAACGTCCTCACCACCGCCGACGAGGGCGGAGGCAGGGGCGGCGCACATCCTGAACACGCTGAAGGCGACCACGAATTCCTATTCAGACTCCTTTGTTTCCGTATCCCCAGCTTTCCGGCCGCACGAATGGCCGCGTGTCCTTCAGAGGCGGAGCAGTAGGGCGACGCCGGGGGAGGGAGAGAACCGAGGATGCTAGAGTCGCCGATGCTCGAGGGCGGGCGTGGCTGGTGATTGTGATTGTGGTTTGAGTGCGGGTGGGAGTGTGAGTATGAGTTGAAGTTTGAGTTAGAGTGAGAGTTGGAGTGGGAGTGGGAGTTTGGAAACGAGTTGGAGTTTGAGTGAGAGTATGAGTTTGAGTGTGAATACGAACGCGAATGCGAGTGATTAGACGACGAGTCAGAGGCAGGGGAAAAAAACGAAGTTACAGAGCCTGACGGGGAGCACAGGCCCGAGTCGGATGTGGCCGAGGAACCAGAAGAGCGAGAGTAAGGTACACTTGGACTTGACCATGGAGGCGTAGATTCTTGGTCGTCAAGGTGCAAGATACGATGCGCTGGCGGGAGAGTGAGTGGAAATGCAGTCATAAAGTCCTCAGGGTGTCGTGGAGTTGTCGATGATTGGTTATCGCGCTCGTCTTGGCTACTCTGAAGAATCCTTAGCCTTTTTCTCCATATTCGGAGGTTCAATGTACAATGGTCTGCAAAGACCTTCATTTCTACGTACATGCAACATAAGCTAAGAAGAATTTTATTTCAAAGCCAGGAGCAGACGTACCTGGGATAGCCTGACTCGTGAGGTCGAGAAGAGGTTTTGCGAATTTATCAATGAAAAACACTTGAGCGTTTGCTTCATTGACAGGAGAATCAGTCGATTGTACGGTTGTCGGGAGATCCAAGAATTTCTCGTAGAGAGCCTGAGAAGACCATTCTTCCATCAAGGCAGAAGCCCAATGCTTCGCGACATGATACGGGCGACTCTGTATAACCGGCAAAATTCAGCTGGTCAGGTGTAACCGGATGTACAAAAACGCACGGGATTGCTAATGTCCGCACATTTCATCAGGGTCTGGCAGGTGATAGACTGGCGGAAAAACAATGATGCAGCTTGTCCGTTTATCAGTCCACTCAAATTCTTCATGAACAGATCGTGCACGCTCATATCCGTCGCAAGAATAGTTTCCCAGAGCAAGCGTCGCGTACGCAGGCCGGTCTTTGGATGATCAAGGACGACTCCTAGTCCATGGTACCTCATGACACGCAGCAATAGTTGGGAGTGCATCTGCTCAAGCGCCGATTTTCCGTCATACATTTCGGAAAGCGGTGTCGATGCGTTTTTCTATAGGACACATAACAAGGGTGATGAATAATCCGATCATGAGAAAGAATTGATCGAATAACTGACCATGAACGTGTTTGTAAACCCTGGATGGCCAACATCATGGCCGATTGCAGCCACGTAAAGGACAAACAGGTCGTGCAGGCCTAGACTTGTGATCAACGTGCCGCAGTCCTTGTTACTACGGACCCATTTCCGGCCCGGCTCGTGGAGTATTGACAGCGGAGGAACCATCCCGGCGGCTCGCAGATAGGAGTAGACTGCCTGGAGGACATCGAGAGCATGCTCAAAATTGTGATACGAGTTCTCGAGACGGTATATCCGACGCAGGTGGTATACGAATGGAGTGATTTGTTCTAGAAGCAGATAGATAGTGATATTAGGGGAATGGAAAGGGGAGTCGGAAAACAACGTACTCATTGAGACACCGATAGCTTCCTCGAGCCCCTCGATGCGGTAAAGGACCTCAAAGAGGATGAACGTGCACGCTAGTAGTTCCTCTTCCGTGAGCTTGTGCGGCTCAAACTCCCAAGTCTCCATTGATTTGATGAGTCTCGACCGGGTGCCCGGCGGAAGCTCGGCGGGAATGCTGGACCGAATGAACGGCTATTCATGGAATAACGAGTGAAACCACATACAAATCTGAGCCCTGTTCGTTGACCGCATGAAGTGTAGAAGTGTACATATCGACCAGCAGCTCGGCAAACTTGGTGCTTGAGACAGGTGAGGACAGAGAGCGAGTGAAAAAAAAAAGACATACGACAAGACGTCGCCCGAGTCACCGACCCAGCCCTGGCCATGGCCCGTGTTCTCCATGGCGAGATGGAGGCCGCCGACGTCGGCACTCCTCCTGCGCAAGTGCAGCCTGTTCGGGGAGGGGAGGAGATGGTTGGTGTCCATGGAGGGAGGACACATTGGGAGGGGTATTTAGGGTATACTGCTTGCTCGGAGGGGATGAGTGCCTCGATCGCGTGGTGCTCTCGTGGCTGCCGCGTGGATTGTATATGTACTCATCAACAGGGACCCCCGATACTTCGTCCGCCTCCATATTCGGCATCCTCTCCTCCGCTAGACGCTCGTGCTGTGCTCATCTCCTCGTCCACGCTTCCTCCACGGTACCGACGGCGACGCCCTCGTCTCCGACGGCTGGCACGTTCATCACCTTACATGTTCCCTTTTGCTTCTCTCGTGATGCAGGGTCCCGGCTCGAGCTAGAAGCGTGACACTCTCTGTATATTCCTGCTGTCGATAACCTGTGATAATCCACCAACCAACCCCACCTCACATTTCACGCAGTATTCGGGGTCTCACATCGTCGGCCATCAAGAGATGGCTCGCCCGATCACGGTTTCACCGCCTCTTTGTGATTAGTCTCCAGTGCTTGAACTCGAGGTATGTATTTTGCTCCACTACACACAGCTTTCCTATTTCGCGCCACTACTCGCTCTTCTTTCATGGGATTCATTAATGCCTGCTGGAGTCTTGTCGGCGGGCGTGGGTACTAGGCACTGATCTCTCGCTGCAAATCCTCTTCCTTTTCTTATCGCCTGAACACTTTCGAAAATAGCAAGAGAGTCATCTCGATACTAATATGGCTAACACCAACTTTATTCTCAATGATACTGAGGCCGTAATCATAAAACCTAAGGCTTTCCCTCGCTTCCCGAATGTCCGGTTCTGGATCTCGGAATGCTGCCGTAATTTCTCTTACAGAAAGGCTTTCAGTGTTTCACTGTCTATGGTAAAGTTTCTTCAAGTCTCCAACCTACGACAAAAAGTCGGCAATATCTGGTCCTTGCTCGCGTCATGATCATCGATCAAAATATCGCAAAGCTGTGCAATGTGCATCTATGTATCTTACTTTCCAAATAAACGCCCTTCTCCACGACCCTGCCAAGTGGGTGTCAATCGTGCTCGTCATCCAGGACCGCACAGCCGTTTGCAACTTCTACCTTTGATGATGGCTGGAATGGATGTTGACATCATCACTTATTGGACCAAGGACGGAAATCGATACGCCTTCTTCTTCATCCAGAAAAAGGGATCCGATTTGGACGCGACAATAAGGACCATCAAGTGCGAGAAAAAGGAGGTAATTTTAAGGTTTAGAATGCGGATTCATTTGGAACCTTGATAGTGTCAAAGAACCATTGTAAAAAATATCTCGGATTAGCTGGGTCCAGAAGCCCAGCTATGTACTTCACGGATCTAAAAAAGCTGCTTGAATAGATCAAGCTCCCGAGTATACCACAGGGATGTACGCACAAATGAGCGCTCCATCGAAATTTAAACGGTCTCAATGAAAAATTCCTGCAAGAAAGAACGACGGCCCAAGTAGGCAAGCAAGCAGAAACGATAAGTCCGTATGTATACGGGCCTCGATAGCCCGAATGTACCGACAACACAACGGCAACTCATACCCCAAATTCAAGTTGATGAAAAAAAAACGCGATAACCAATCAAAGTCTCGCTTTCAGAATCTTCTCTTCTCGGTCCCACAAACTCCACACGAGCCCTTTCTCAGGCCCTACGCCCCTCCCCGCCACGACCGCATACGCCGTCGTCACATCCTGTCCCCCGTACACTCTCTCGACCCTCACCCAGCCCTTACAAACCTCCATCAGCTCCTTCCATGCCTTATTCTGCTTTTCAAATATCTCCTCGATAGGAATCTGGTGCTTCCGTACGTTCAACCATTCGACCATGAAGAAGTTTTCAAAACAGGGCCAAAATTGATTTGTATCTGCATATCCAGGGGACGCTGAGAAAGCGTTGGTGCTCCAACTGATTGAGGAAGAAGAGGAGCTCGGCGAGACGTTTGTTAAACCGAGGCTGATGCATGTCGCGAGGCGGGGGGCGTAGGGCGACGCAAAATATGCACGGATACGTTCGTTGAGCGCGGCATTGGATGCTACGTCAACATAAATCCATCTTTCATCCCTACCACGGTACTGAAACGTGTCATCGGACACAAACGAGCCGTACTCAAGTACGACGTCATAATGTCCCAGCCGTTTCGTAAATTCCAAATTCCCCTTCGACGTGAGACCAACAATGCGCACATTCTGTTTGACTTCGCCCTGTGCGACGCGTTTTTTGATCAGATGCGCGAGGCAGAACGCTGTCTTGGCAGAGGCGGATGAGATGAGGAATACGGAGGCGCCCCCATGGTAAGCCGACGAGAATAGCCAGTCTTCGCACCAGTACGAGGTCCAGAAGAGTGGTCGGTAAAGCATAGTAAGGTCCTCGATAATTGGGTCTGGTATATATTGGGGGTCTGCGGCGCATCTGAGGACTTGATTGTACGGTCGCCGATCTGAGCACGTCATGAGTTATTACAGAAAGACAGTAAGAAGAACAAAG
Source organism: Termitomyces sp. MG148 (assembly GCA_003313785.1). NCBI lineage: Eukaryota > Fungi > Basidiomycota > Agaricomycetes > Agaricales > Lyophyllaceae > Termitomyces > Termitomyces sp. MG148. The sequence continues at coordinate 5,703 of QLOM01007712.1, forward strand.
GTGTACCGGCAGGTAGATGAGGTCGGGAAACATAAAACGCGTATTTGTTTACGTCTGCTGGGGACACTGCAAGTAACAGATACCGCGTCGGCGCAAAGTACCCATACACACGCTCCCCTGCGTGGATTTTTGGATGGGTAGACTCGATGACCGTAGCAAAACCCCACACAGGGATAACCCCGTGCGTTTTCTTCGACACATCTGCGTCTCCAGTCTCCGGAATGTCATGGAAATCGAAATACCTATATGGTATCATCAGCACTCGTGAGCTCATCCAAACAAGGCGAAGGCTCTCAGACAAACCGGAAGTGCGGATGCTCTCCTAGAGCTTGATACGTGATATTATTCGCGGAGAACCCGAAGCGGTCGATTTGGAGTATGACGTGGTCGGGTAAACACGTTGGTTTGGGTGATTTGACGAGAATTGGCTGGTGAGTTTGGTGTCCCGAGGATAGGCGTGGTACGCAGAGGGTCAGGTTATCGTCGGACATAGTACCTAGCCGTTATTGAATTGCGAAGGAGAGAAAAAGAGCCAAGGCAAAGGGAGCTGCTAGCACATCCGGATAAGTTTAAATGGAGTGTCACCCTGGGTCGTGAGTAAGGGTCACGCCCGGTATTCTTGGCAAGGCATCCAGAGCAAATTTCTTGACTAGTTTTCTTTACGGACTATCAGTACATAGTAAGATTTTGTGTTTGTCGTGAACCGATGACAGTCTTCACGCGTCTTCAGGTAAGACGGTTGGTGGTCAAAGTCAGAGAGGGATGGTTACGTAACCCTAACGTTTTTTGTAGTCGCCCCGAGGACGTTCTCCCAGTTGCCAACGTTTCAAATTTCAGCGATGCTGACGGAGCTTTACGGCGTATGCCTTAGCCTCCACGGCTAACTATGCAGTGTGCGTTCTCGTCGGTGAAGCTATGGAGCCTTTGAGCTGGCGTGAAGTCGTCCGATGGAGGGAATAGAGCCGAGGCGCGTGCATGACCATCCTCACCTGCTTCGACATCCGCTGACTCTTGACAAAGATGTCAATGACTTTGGTCTTTCGTAGCAATTGTGTATGTACTGTACAGGGAAATTTTCATATTTCAAACCATCAACTTCAACTGTCACTTTTAATTGTGCAAATCACATGTTCACGGGTCATCCCCCTCTCATATGACTAGTACTAGTATACCTCTTGGAACGCGACAGAATAGATGCCAAGGCGAACACTGGTTGACTTAGATTATAGCTATCTTTGAGCTTGTGGACCCCATGGCCAGTTTCTCTTTTCTGTTTGTCCACTTTCATCTTGTGACTTATGAATTCCAGTTCACAAGAAACTGGCCAGCCTTGTAACGTTTCCCGCAATTGATCCGAACGATTCTCAAGAACTGACCCTGCTACGCACCTCCTCCATTCACATGATTCCATTACTGCGCAGCCGCGCGTTCGGACCCGACAATCCTGAGAAGATCGGTGGACTCGAGCCCATCGAGGAAACGACAGGGAACGACCTGTGTAGCGTCTTGATGACAATGCGGTTCTAATATGGAAGAAGCGCTAGCACGATCGAGTTGCTTCTGACCCGTCGAAGGGACAGATTTCATGTTCTCTGGTCCGACACTGGACATGTTTAGTTGTGAAACAGGCGGGTGGCCTTTGACAGTTTGATCACAAGTTTGTGCTAATTCTCTCGAAGGCGAGACGGCAGAACCCCAGAAAATCAAGTAAAGGTTTCGTAGTGCTTTACGTTCGTCAGCTTCTAGGGGAGAGATGCATTGCCTGTTCGTCACAACGTGTCCGCTGTCTGATTTGACAACGTCGGTAGACATCTTAAGTTTTTGTGTAACACGTGGTCCCTCTGTAGTCTCATGAGTACTTTCCTGATGTTCTTTTGCCAACAGATATCAACAGTTTCGAAGCAGGGATTACATAGGATGTTGAAGCCCTTGATAGGTACTGATTTATTAACATGAACGACATCTCACAAGTGACAAATGCGATGACAGTATCCCCCTGCGGCCAGTGGTGAAAAGATTTTACTCCACCTTGATCTGTGCTAATCTTATCCCATTGAATCATCAGGTGAACGGGCTCAGATTCTCATATTCGTGGACTCGGACTCGTGCAATATCCACATCGATAATATTCTTGTCATTCTCTCTCTTCTGATAAATCGAACTTGAAAAGTTGACGGGAGCTCACTCGATTCAACAGCCATGTGAAAGACTCAGTTTTGTACCTGGCTTCTCAAACGTATCCTTCGTGAATGTTTGACATTCTATTGACCGGAAAGCCGTCAAATCGCGTATATTTTTCTCGTTTGTCCGCCACCTTGGCGGTGATATCTTGTGCACGTTTCACAAATCGCATGACCTCCCCGCGTGTCTGTGCGCCATGATAGTGATTATGCTTGAATACATTCGAAAGCACTTCGGAATGTAGCTCCTCGTTATTGCGTCGCAGCATGGCGGTTGCTTCGAAAAATATCAAATGTCAAACGTTACGATATTGTTCTCCTTCCAGAAACCTCTCCTCTGGTCCTCCGTCTATTGAATGAATGAATTGAGTCGATTCCACATGGTTGCCCCACTCATAGCACTTGTGCGGACATCGCTCGGGAATATAAAGCATGTTGTAGAAAAAATTTGAATTCAGAATTTTACGCTCTGTCTTCTTGAAGATGAAGAAACTCTCTGCAATCACTCTTGCTCTCGCTGCAGTCACTGCTAGCGCTGCTCCTCAGGGTATTGACGTCTCTGGCTATCAACCTGGCATAAATTGGTCCACCGTCAAGGCTAACGGCGTCGAGTTCGCCTATATCAAGGCGACTGAAGGTACCAGTATGTATGCGCATAAGTTGTCTTCATGGATTGTTCAAGATGATGCATCCCTCAGGCTATACCAACCCCGAGTTCTCTAACCAGTACATCGGGGCAACTAACATTGGTATCATCCGTGGTGGCTACCACTTTGCCCGTCCCGATATCTCTTCTGGTGCCACACAGGCTACCTTCTTCCTTGCTCACGGTGGTGGATGGACTGCGGATGGTATCACTCTTCCTGGTGCCCTCGACATCCAATGTAGATATCAATTTACCTCTCTTCACGCCCTGTGTCACATTGATCAATCGCAGACAACCCTTATGGCGCTACGTGCTACGGCTTAAGCGCTTCTGCCATGGTTGCATGGATCAATGACTTCTCAAACACCTACCTTGCCAGAACTGGACGCTATCCCGGTCCGTGAAGTAAAGATCCTTAGCTTCAGAGAGCAGTGCTCAGTTTTGTCTTATCATAGTGATCTATACTACAACTGACTGGTGGACCACCTGCACGGGCAACTACGCCGGCTTTGCTAATAACAATCCTCTTTGGATTGCCAGATACGCCTCCTCTATTGGAACGCTTCCTGCTGGCTGGGCGTACGTTCTCAATGACTTCGTGGGCTTGCGTTGACACCTTTCGAAGTTACACTACCTTCTGGCAATATGCTGACGCTGGCGCTAACCCTGGTGACCAAGATATCTTCAATGGTGATAGTGCTGGACTTGGCCGGTACGTTTCTTCGACATTTACATAAAACTTGGCCTCGATCTTCCTTCTCTCTACAGCATGGCCAAAGGCTCATAAGTTCGTTGACCCATTACATCTCTCAAGTCGTTGTAATGTATCATTGAACAATTTAATATACATGACTTCCGGACCGTCTGAGCTAAACTGGACCTTGACCTGACACCGAGCACCTGGAGAAAACCTGAAGGCTCAGAGCAGACAGATTACGGATGGACGTATTAATCGCATATCGCCCTGAAAAATATCCTATCACTCTGGTCTTTCGACGAAGAACCCGGCTTTGAAGTTCGAGAATCCTATCATACAACGTCTAGATTGTCCTCGAGCAGAACTGTCCGCCAAGGTAGCCTGAGCAAACAAAGAAATATAGCAACACTATAGACGCCCGCCAAGGTCGACAACAAAGGTCGCTTGGGTCAGGTATCTGTGACCTGTCGACCTTGAGGGGTTGCGCTGACCTGCGTAGGAGGGGATAGTATTCATGCATCTATAACATCTACCGAGTAATCTGCTAACGCAAGGTCTTTCCCATATGAATGATACAAGTAGTGCACAGGATACTCGGATAAGATATGCGACACTAAGTAGCGGCGACCGCTAACCAACCTCCCACCCTACAAAACTCACCATCGTGCTGCCACTCGTACTCACATTTGTATCGGACTGTTTCTTCGTATTAGCCACAAGCTCATTCCCGTATCGACGCGCATGCCAACCAGCAATGAAGGATATTGATGGTACGACGGACTCGCGAAGAACAGTCACAATGCTTATTGATTGGTCCATTCGCCGAGATTAGCCTTTGTTTTGTTTCAGGGAGCAATAGAAAGGGAAGGAAAAGGAAAACTAAAAAACAAATCTCTCCCCTCCGCCTCGCGCCTGCGTTTTCGTACGTGTTCCTCGTATTGTATGCGCTATCTTGCATGTAAAAATTTAACTCTACTCCAAAGATACGCTTCTTAATATACAACTGAATAAACATCTGATTCAAGGTACAAAATTACAAATTCAAAGAAAACTAGTAATGCAAATCAATCCTATACTTGAGTTTCGCCACTACTACACATTGCGTGTTGCTGCAAGGATGACATCTGCCGCCTTTTCGGAGATCTGAAAAAGACTTTGATAAATCTGAGTTTCCCATCCTAAAACTACTTGCCATATAGGTCGGAGTGGTCACAAAAAATCCAGGAACATTGGGCCAGGAGCTAAGGTCGACAACTCTGAGGTTGTTAACCCCTCTCACTTTGAAATTACCATCAAGGACTGCATTAGGATCTGAAACACTGCCTGTGTTAGTCCAATATCTGACTGGGTTTTTCCTAGTTGCCCACCATTATCTGGCCCGATTGCATTGGTGCAGCAAGCGTGGTGACCTGCAGGGGATTATGATGAGAAAAAGTAGGAAAGGGGTTAGGAAGGCACCCACCAAAGACACGGTTATACACGAAGTTGTCAATCTCATCGTCCGTCGTCACATTAGGTCCGGGGGCAATTTCCTCCATTACAAAGGGGCTGATTGGCGGCAATGCCACAAGCTTCCTGGCACGTTTGATACCTTCCCGGATTGCAGCAACATCGGCAGGTCCATTAGCCGCCTGGAAGTGCAACTTCTGAATGTTCAAAGGGTCTTGTGGGTGAGAGCCTGTTAATTTCACGGTACCCTTCGAAGAGGGATGTCCTTTGAGGACAACTGCTGTCAGGCCGTTGTGAATGTCGGCCACCTCCTGTGGTACTCCTATTCAAAGTAAGATCAAATGCTTTAGATTGGGATGGATTCGCCCAGAGATACCTCGGAAGAAACCACGGAAAACAACAGGATCGTAGTATGTAAGAACATCAGGTGCAGGTAGGCTCGAAGACGACTGCGATATGACAGAGTTCATGGTTCCAGCAAAGGCATAAGCATTCTGGTGGTTATGGTCAAGCCAATAACCAAGACAAGGGTCTTCTGTGCGGTTGGACAGCCATTTACAACCATTGAACAAGGTATAGTTGTCCTTCAAGAGCCAGTTTACTGCAACTTCGTCGTGATCTAAAGGAATTGATCAAGATTCAGAGATTGTGGGTGGGCCAGTACGATGGATCAATCACCTTGTAAATTGCTACCAACGCCTGGCAGGTGTACTGTAGACTCAATCCCGAATTGCGAAAGCTGAGCTTTGTCGCCAATCCCGGAAAGCATGAGCTAAGGTTCATTTGCCGGTCAACGACGGCCACAACGGCGAATGACCGTGAATAGAATGTTAACTTACAAGCTGGGGGCTCTGGAACACGCCAGCACTGATAATGACTTCGTGTCTCGCCGTGACATTCTGAACATTGAGGGTAACCTTCCCGTTGAAATTGCTAGCGACTGGCAAAGCAGCCCCGGGTGCAATTTGCACGCCGTAAGCTGTTACGGTCGAACTAGAGTTACACAGGAGGATCTTTGTGGCAAGGGTGTCCAAGGCCAGGTGAAGCATTCCAGGTTGGGATTGCTGAACAGCTGCTAGCCTGTCCCGTACAGAGGATCGCAAATGCTGGTTGTCAGTAGTAAAACTGGTGCTACCGACGCCAAACGCCGAGTCGGCTGATAAGCTGTTGAGGTCTGGGATAGGAGGGCCAGCCACCAAAGGGTCCCACTGGGATGTGGCGAGTGCTGCAATCTGCGGATCTAAAGAAAAAAAATCATCGAGGAGGCGTTCAGATACACTAACAATGACTCTACCAAGGAAGAAAGGATTTGCAGTAAAAACATCCAGCGGAAGAAGGCTAGTCTTTAGCCACCCATCAAAGCCATGGTCTGGAAACAGAATTTGGGGCTGGAGATAGAGGTTTTTCTCAATACGGCGGAAGTAAGTCGATTGCATATTATTTCTCGACCACGTTTGGTCGTTGAATGTCGTCGCTAGCCCATCGAAATCTTGTCGAGTACCAGATATGATGTTGATCATAGCATTATGGATCTTGAGAACAGGATGGTGTTGGTTGAGCACACTGTGAATGAAGTGGATGTAACAAACACTCACTGTTGAACCTCCCAGTCCACAAGCCCGGGGGTACCTGATATTTATTTTAGAATCTTAACATTTTGCACAAACGAAAGTCCACAGAAGCCTACCATTGGTCATTTCTCGTGATGGTAAAACCAGCAGGATATTCTTGATAGGTGTAATTGAGACAAATTTGTGGATCTAGAGAAATAGACAATGTGAAATGAACAACGTCAGAGATCCATGTTACGTTCAGCCTAGCCTAAATACCAATACCTTCAAGTGACCGAAGAAAGTAAGCAGGAATCGTTGTGTTGTAATTGACCGTGTCATGGCAAGCATCCACAAGGAGAACTGAGGTGTAAGGAGAAGTTAAGAGAAGGATCTAGATATCATGGAAAGGAAGAGCTTGACCTGAGTAGCCGGCCTCTGCAAGCCGGGCTGCAAGAGGTCCACCTCCGGCACCAGCGCCAACGACGATGAAATCGTAGTCAGCATTGGCGGTGCTTGGACACGCAGGCAATGCAGCATGCGTGACGGTGGTGATAAAATAAAGAGTCCAGATACTCAGTGTGAAGAGCATTCAGAATTGCTGAACGTCGTACTGTAGCGGTCCATCTTTTATATGCTAACGAAGACAGCCAACGACATCCTAGGTTATATTGAGTCAAAAATAACCTTGTCGATTATTCCGATCATAGGAGAGCTAGATCATTTTTCGAGGTTTGGAAGAATATAAAATTGTGCATAGTCAGTTTGTACTGTATGTACAATACAGACGCTACATTAATTCTGCCGCTTCTATTGAATGGGTAAGGTAAGTTACATTGTAGATCATAATGAAGGTTTGTGATGGCAAATGTTCCTCACGGGGAATAATATTAACTGCTAGAGATTGGAGCAAGATATATGTAGGAACGATCGAGTGATTGAAGTCTTTCCACCCGGGTCCAAAAAACTGAGCCATGTGACCCGTTCTCATTGGTCATTATTCATCACGTGCATTTATATCATCTTCAGAATGAAGGCTATATTTTGATGCGTGACATGGCGTGACGTCTGACGGTTATCCTGGAACCGTAAAGTACGCGTCCAGTTTTTCCGTGACTGCACTCCGTGGTTCTTCTTGTTTCTTGTGGCTATCCAGTCGCCTTTGTATCGGTGCTACGCCTTCCTAAATCCTTGCCTCGTCGCAAGGATGATCCGTGGTGTAAAAACTTGATAGAGGGAGCAGTTGGTATTCTCTCTCTTGCGTGCAGAGATGGTCTGTGGTTCCTGGGTTCCTGCCTGCTAGTGCCTCGTTACGGTACAGTCCATGAGACTATTTTTGCTGTGGCGCATGACTTCTTGGGCCATTTTGGTTTTGCAAAGGCTTATGACGCGATACGGGAATCGTACTACTGGCCCAAGATGCAGCGTGACCTTGAACTCGGTTATGTGCCAGCTTGTAGAGAGTATCAGCGGATTAAGGCCTCTACAGTGCGGCCTATGGGTCCCCTGCACCCACTCCCTGTGCCCAATGGGTGTGAATCTATCGCAATGGATCTTGTTGGGCCTCTGCCTGAGAATGATGGGTTTGACTGTATCCTAACTATCACTGACAGGCTGCACTCAGACATATGGTTGGTGCCAGCATGAGTGGATGTTACTGCTCCACAGCTGGCAGAATTATTCTTTGAACACTGGTATCGCAAAAATGGCTTACCGGCTGATATTGTGTGTGATTGTGACAAGTTGTTTGTCTCGTGCTTCTGGCAGCACCTGGCACAACTC
>QLOM01007723.1:0-19952 GCA_003313785.1 Termitomyces sp. MG148
GGAAATGGCCGGAAAAGGAAGTCCGGAGGGTCCCGGAGATCTCCAGGATGGCCGGAAAAGGAAGTCCCCTGACAGTCTTCCTAACTGACCCCTGAATCTGTGTTGGCGCTGCGCCGCCAACACTCTTGCTGCAAACTGTTCTTCCGACTCCCCCACTTGCTGGGGAGCATATATGTTGCTGATTGCTTCCTCCAAATGTAGAGAAAGCACTGGCTTCACCAGAACTGGAATACTTGGAATCAAATTTGCTCCCTTGGGTGTTGAGGCAGCTGATCCTTGACTCGCTTTCTGATACATATACGCTTGGGCTTCCAGCTCAAGAATCTGAACATACAGATTGTTGTATTTAACAGAGGTATGCTATCACCTCAAGCCTGTATCAACTGTATGTGCTTGAGTACATACAGTCCTAATAACGCATGCATCGTGTCCTTTGTTATGCTGGGATATCTCGTCCACAGCATAGCACACTGAACTTGCAAGGTGGACTCAACTCGTTCATCTTCTTTGTCATCTGACGTCTCGTCTTCTCAGTGAACCACTGGGTTTTGTGGCGCATTGGTTGCGACTCCTTGAGGGTCGCCACTCTCATGCTGCCGCTGCATCATTGGCGTTGATTCAGTTGGAACTTGCCAACTGCTTGCTTCCGACCTTGGCATCTTGCCCAGGAAATACGTTGAAGGTCTACGACCCTCGGATGAACCCTGAACGCTACTCCGAGTCTGAGGCGCTCTCCCTGGCCTTACTGGCTGGATATAGGAAGCACTGCCTCTGTGGGTCGGGACTCGCTCCATTGGACTCCTCCTGGCATCCCATGCGGCTGCTGGGAGGAATCCTCCATTATAGCATCTGCAGCATCTGCCCCAGATGGTCCCAGGTCAGCAGGTATTGCTTGTGGGTATGCCAACGACTGGTTGATGGTCTCACCATTGTGGGTCGGTTCAGTGGGCTGATTGGAAATCATCCAATTAATTGATGCTACGTATGTGTGGCTCAGGTGTGTGCATCAAAGAAGTTGATGCACTGTTTGATGTGATCAATATTCTAGACTCTCAGTCTAGAGTTCGCAGTATTTGCTTGTAGTATTAGAATTGAACCTGAAAGGTTCAAAAAAGTGAAATGTTGTCAAGATATAGAAAAGCCTTACTATCACATAAGAGAAGGAGATCGGTATACAATTCTAGTACTACGTAGTATGACAGTAAAAATGGCTGCCTTACATAAGGCAGCCACACAACACTATATACAATTTAGTAATATAATTATTTAATATAAATAATTATGACAGTCATTTGTGAGTAAAGTAAGTCATAGAGGCAAGCTCTACGACTGAGGTCCGTTACAGGCGCGTATCTGGAAGGATCTTTAGATGAAGAAATCTATATGCGCACACCTGAGGGAATAGGAAGAAAGAAATTCTGGAAACTCCAAAAGGCCATATATGGACTTAAGCAAGCCAGAAGAAAGTGGATAGAAAAACTTCATGAAGTACTCACCAAACTTGGATTCAAGCAATTACAATCTGATGATTGCCTTTACGTCTTTCAATTGGGTGGCAAAATTGTCTTAATTATCTTGATTTACGTTGATGATATGGCTATTGCAGGAAAAGACATCTGCAGAATCATCTCCTTCAAGGAAGACTTATCCAATGACTTTGACATAACAGATTTAGGCAAAATCTGATATATTTTGGGACTTCAAGTAACTTGCAATCACGCTAATTGACTGATTTACTTCAATCAGACCTCTTACATCAACTCTGTTCTAAATCGGTTTGGTATGACTTCTTGTGCTCCAGTATCAACTCCCATAGCCATGAATCATAACCTCCACGCATTGCTTGTTCCCTCCGGGAGATATGAACTTGAAGCTTACTCCAAATACATGAACAGGATTGACTATCTTTCCCTTGTCAGATCCTTACTCTATGCTATGCAAACCAGGCCCAATATACAATATGCAGTTGGACTAGTTGCACAGTTCACGGAGAATCCCGCAATACCCCATTTAGCCACCTGTAAATGCATTCTACAATATTTGTGAGGGACAAAGGAATTGTGTTTAAAATTAGGAGGTACAGACATGAACAAAATTAAACTAATCGATTGGAGCAACGCCAGTTGGGCCAGAGACCCTCATGATTGCAAGTCTATGAGCAGATGGTGCTTTGACATAAACAGAAGTACCATTTCCTGGTCTTCAAAGAAACAGCCTGTTGTTGTGACCTCCACAGTTGAAGCAGAATACATAGCCTTGTCTAATGCAACTCAAGAGGCCATCTGGTTGCAAACTTTGTTGCACAAACTCGATTTTCCTCAAACCACTGCCACAATCATTCACTCTGACAGCGCTGGAAGCATTGCCTTGTCAAAGAATCCAGTTTTGCACTCTCATGCCAAGCACATCAATATTTGGTACCACTTTATCTGTGACCACATTACTCATGGAAACATAAAGTTATGATACATCTTAACCAAGAACATGATTGCGGACATTCTAACTAAGGCGTTGCCTTGAGATGCTTTCTACAAGTGTCGTGATTCCCTCGGTATTACTGCATGGTCATTGTCAAGTGGGAGTGTCGATGGAGACTCCAAATGACCTAATGCATCCACCATGATATTGTCATACCATACGTATTGGCTTGTATCAATAATCAGACCATCATATCTAAAACATATTATTAACCTATGTCTTACACTTAGAATAGGAGTATATAGTGGCCCCTTTAAAACTTACTATCAATAAACTTATTCTTTGACTCAATAACTCTAGTGAATATATTCGTGTTTTATTAACTAGTCTGCCTACTTGTAAACATGCTGCATCATAGAGTCAATCTCATCCATGAAGATGATGCTTGGTGCATGCTTGCATGCCATGACAAAGAGCTCCCAAACCATCTGGCTACCTTTGCCAATGTACTTTTGTAACTTTTGTACCAGCTTGCTGCAATTTGCAATCTGTGTGATGGGCCACTGTGCATGCAAGGAAAGTCTTTCCGGTTCCTGGAGGCCCATAAAGCAAGACGCCTTTTGGCTGCACAATGCCAAGGGAATTGAAGAGTCTAGGGTGCTTCACAGGGAGCTCAATGACTCTCTAATTTCTTTGATCTGTTTGTCAAGACCGCCAACCATTTTATATGTGCTGTCTGGGACCTTTTCGACCATCATGAGCGAGACAAAGGGGTCAACTTTGTTGGGAAGGATTTTGTGAGTTGTGTACAAGTTTGAGCGGAGGGCAATGCAGTACTGAACCTACTGTATTTCTCTTCTGGTAGGACCTTGATAAGAACCTTGTTCTTGCCCATGACTTTGACAACTTTGCCGACAACAATCTATGGCTCTTCAAAAGAATGTCTTTTCTCAGAATCTCTTTCCTTTGTCAATATTCTCCATCTGTGCCAACACACGGTCTTCCAGCATTCTTGCAAGTCGTGACTTGGAGCGCACCGTGGATAGCAGTGCATTACTTCTCCATCCACATTGTATGGTGTTGGCTAGACGGTCGTAGTTAGACAGAGAGATTAACCACCAAAAGGAAATGTGCCTTTTCCTTTTGAAAATGGCATTTTCCGTTGTCATAAGTCCTAATTTGTAATGCAATACTCATCCATTTGGTGTGTTCCTCCACCCCCTACTCCATCAATTTGTAATGCACTACTCACGTATTAGGTCCTCAGTAGTTTGTTCGTGCCGCTTTTGTTACTTTGCACGACATTCTCGGAGTGGGACATCCCTCTTGCCACATTAGTCTCTTTAGTAAAAGAGTTGCAGACAGACAATCATTGGAGATCCGTATTCTCCGCTCAGTCTACAATGCAGATTCAGTAGTTAGCCAGTGGATGGGCGAAGGTTTGACTCATGAGGTGGACAGCATTGGGACTGGCAAGGACAAAGGATGTAAACTTACTTCTGAGATGCAGGTGCCTTTCAAACTGTAGTGAGGAGACACTAAGATTGGCCCAAAATAGGGACCAGTTTAGGACCGGCAAATGTGTAAAGGCTTGTTGAGTATGATCTTGGCCTGTACAGAGAGGTGAGGTGCAGACGGTCAAGGCATTGAGCAATGTGCACATGGTCTTAGGGGTGTGTTGAGTCAAAATCGGGCTGAAGCAATCAATCCCAGTGACTGGTGGGCACTGGTAGATGCAGAAGAAGACAATGCTAAGAGGCAGCTGTGACAATCGACAACCGAGACAGGGCATCTGTTGGTGGGAGCAAAGGCGACACTTGTTGTGGGAGCGAAGACAACACCGGTTGTGAGAGCATTGTGAGACAGAGGCCTTGTGGTTCAAGGATTCTTCTTTGCCATCATGTGTGCATGTCACTTGCCTTGAGTTCAGGTGCCATATTGAGATGGTCCCAAACAAAAGCCTTATCTTCACTTGTCACTTGCTTGTGACTATTTGCACTCCCACACACAATCCCTCATGAGCAACACTGAGCCTTACCCACTCACCCTTGTAGGCTTCTTAGTCGGAGCAAACAAGTCATTTGTTATCAAAACTTGGTCTAATGAAGTCATTGCACAGCTGCAGCTTAATGTTGTACAGCAACTGGAGCGCCCATGTGCCTCTTACAAGCTCGCGATCTACAAATTGGATGAGGTAGGTTGAATGCCTTGTCATATGCAATAACCTCATGATAACATCTACATCTTCTAGATTGCTGATTTGGACAGAGAACGATCTTGCAATGAACAGAACGAGAGTGGTGTACAAGCTACGGAGATGGGTGCAATTCAGATGAAGATACCCCATCTTAGCATGTCATAAACAAGGTTATTAACTCTTCACTTGTGGCCTAGGATGTAACAAATCTGAAGGTGAATGCATACCAACTCGATGGAAGCTGGCTCCTTGCTAGATGCTGGAGCAGGTCTTCAGACTTAGATGGAAGGGTGCATTTTCTGATTGTGGTGCCAGATAAAGCGAAACAAGGTATAAAGTTTAAATGATGTACATCTATTCTCGACTCAATTACTCATGAATAGGAGAACAGAATATATTTCCGGCTTGACCATCTTTTGAGCAAGTGTGCTCCAAATTTGGCGTGATGACACCCGAAAAAGCTGCTGAATCCTTTGGTAGACCAATCTTTTATGACTGTTCAGGCCAAGTACTAAATCTTTCCTTTCTAGACCCCTTTGTAAAACTTTACGCTTCCACTTGGTGTAAGAGTGAAAATGAAGTGAAGCTTGCATTGCATCACCAGGACTTAGAAGGTCAAGGTAAACTATGCACTTACTACCTGGCAAAAACTACTAACTGATGCTTAATATATCTTTTTTTTGTCAGGAATGATTCAGAACATTTCGCAAAGGCCGCAGCAAGAAAAGATGGAGGTCAACAATCTTGGCAAGCAGGACTTCCAATATTGCTCAGACTCTTTGTTGGCCTTCTTCAAGATTTGTTCCGAAGTATGCGTCTACGTATGACAATATCATCGTGAACTCTTCAAGAAGATCATGGAATTACAATCTCAGCAGCAAGGTGGCTGCATTCTGATTGGATAGCCTGGCATCGGTAAGATATGCTCTTCCTAATTTGAAGTAGAAAGTCAACCTCATCTCCTTTGGCAACAGGCAAAAGCTTCTTTCTTTACTATTTCCTCTGAAGCCTTTCAGGCAGGACAACAAATCATCCTGGACAAATTGGACCCATTAATGATGTTTGCTCCTGAAGGGATAGTCTTTGTTCCTAGCAACATCAATATCACTGGATTTTGACATGAAGATTGAATAAGCGTCTTTGACGCCGGCGCCAATCATCCTACGCTGAGTACTATGTTTCTTCACCAGAGCATTTCACCATTCCTCTTGTTTGTTTCAATTGGCATGATACAAAGAATGGCAGAAACAGGAGGACATCCCCGAGATTATTGCCCAGCCATGGAGTCAAGAAGAACTCGCACATGCAATTTGACACCGGCATCAAAACAATGAGATACAACAGCAGAAAAAGGCGCTTACAGTTTTCAAAGAGAATTACTACTTCTTTGGCCTGAATACTCACTTGCTTCTCCGAGTATTAGATCCAATTTTGATGAATGATGAAATGTTGGAGGCAGCCAGAGATAAACAAATTTCCAAAATTAAGGAACTTTGCAACAAATTTGCAAAGCCCACCCTCAAGGCCGCCCTTCAATCATCCAACAGCTACCCAGAACTATCATTCTGCCTGTTCACAATTGTTCCACACTTGACACAGTACCAGGTGCTGGTCAGCAGCACTTTCATACTCAAGCAGATCAATCTGATATTGGAGGAACACAATTCTTGTGAACGGCGGCAGTTTTTCGATCTTTTCTGCACCCACCCATGTGCAAAGTCGGTGGTCAGTGCACAACTCAAAGAGATGGTCAAAGAACACATCAAATCCGGCCAAGCTTGCATGATGCTTGTGGGTCAAAAAGAGCGCATACAACTTCTCTGCTTACATGAGGAAAATATGCACGACATCTCATCGATGACCAACTTGGCCAATATATTGGTAGACTATGCCAACCAGGGAGCAATTGCCATCTATTGTCACCTGCAGTCACTGACCTTTGCTGCCATTGATGCTTGGTTAATCACAAAGGAGTCTATCTTCCTATTTTAGACCACATTTTCTAGTCAGAAGTGCATCAAGAGGGCTGCTCTCACTGCCTTCAAAAAATTGCTGCCTCGAGGCATTCAAGGGAGGCAATGGTATTTTGTACTTGCAAGCAAAATGGGTAAAGATGCACACGTAGTGGCGAGTCACACAACCTTCAAAGGGGAGATTGATGACAATCTGTGGCAACATAATCTTCAGCTTGAATACCTCATTGTAACTGATGAAATATAATCAATCAAGTTTCTGCCATTTCATTGGGGTGGTCTAGTCATGTCAATCTATTGCAACCTCAGATAGCAGCGGAGGCCTCCCAAGACAATGCCTGAATATTCTTTGTACTTGATAGTCATTCGAAATTGAAGATTGCTGTGTACTTGGTAGTAATTCAAAATTGAACATCATATCATCTTCTATGACTCAGATGCTGAGTGCAATCGTTGATAGACTGTTACAAACTCCCTCCTCCCCTCACCACCATCCCCAGCTACAACCCTCCTTTTACTCTACAATAAGTAACAAGACATCCTAATGTCTACAAATGATATATATACTCATACGCTTATGCCAAAGATCAAAGTGACAGAATGTAATTTTACAAGGGGCCGAGTCTAGTCATGAGGATCCTAAAGCTGAGCAAATGTCTGAGTCCTAATAAGACCCTTTGCGCCCTTCTTCCTCTGCACACCGAGTTGATAATCAGACTCATCATCTGAAGCGGGTGGGGTTGCCTGACCAGAGAGCACGGTGGGTGGACAGTTCTCTGCTGCAATTACACTAGCTGCATCTGGGTATAGCTGAGGGTCATAGGCCTGTAGTGAGGCAGGGTACTGTTGATATAGCCAGCAATAGTTGGTGCGTGGTTGCAGAGCATACAAGCTGGCTTTGCTTGAAAGCTTGATGTGTTTAGCACCGTCTGTAGTAGAAGCGGAAACAGCAAGGTTGGGTGTCAAAAGCAAGCACTCCAGTGCACGTTTTGTACTGGCTGAAATGTTTGGAATCTGAGGTGATGTATGAACAGACAGAGTTAAAGCAGCGATGTTGCCTTCCGCTTGCCCATCCAACCGTGATCTTGCCTCCAATTTCTTCCTCTCCCTCTCCTGAATCTCCTCCAGACGCTGTGTCACATATTCCCCTGCCTGCTCACCTTGCAATCTCTTCTGCTCCTGCTGCTCCTCCTACATGCGCAGTTTGGCTTCAACTTTATCAAGGTTCTGGAAGATCGGAATGTTGTTCTTGAGAAGAAATTCACATTGCTGGGTGGTGGGGACCATGTTTCCTTTCATAGTCTGATATGGGTACATGGTGTTCCTTGTATTGTATTCCTCCATTGCCTGCCAGTCAATCTGCTATAGGCATACTTTGGCCTCTTCCTCAGGAATCCAGCCCAGGCTGAGGAGACGGCGCATGGTCTTACCTGGAACAGGAATGTGTGGGGTCATTCGGAGCTGGTATTCATACTCAGAAATGGCTCTGTAAGGATCAAAGATTTCTGCAACGGGTAGAAGAGGCCAACGTGAAGACATTGGATACACAAAGTCGCAGACTTTGATGTTGAGCTTCTTTAGATTTTTAAGAATGTCTTCCGATTCCAGCTCTACAATTTTGGTCAGTGCTGGAGAAGGCGCTCACGTGTCCTGGATTGGTTGGGCAGGCTATAAAAAGCATCAGGACAGAAGTACAAGCTAGAACAATTGGACTTGCTTGAATACACATCGTAGGAACAGTCAGGCTTTAACCAGTACTTCTGTGTAGTCATCCATTGTTTGGTGGCCACACACCCAGGCCTAAAAATTGGTATGCTCCCTGATTCATTTATTATAAGACTGACTTGTCTCAGTGCTCATGATGTCGGTTATGCCCATTTTGGACTTGAGAGAAGCAGCCAATGCTGTTTTGGCATGGACTTTGTCACATGAGTTGACAGCCAGGGTCAATGATTGCAACAAACCTCTGGTATACATGCAAAACATGAGCTGCGCAAGATTGTCCTTGCGTGAGGCAGAGACTACAACAGCTCTTCTTCAGTCAGTTTACCTACACTATGGGCCTGCATCCACCGCTCGACTATGCTCTCAAACTTCTGCAACAGCGCGAAGCATATCACAAAAGAGTGCATTGTATTATATTTTCTTTGGAAAATTAACCATTGATCTTCCTTCTTGCCATGTCTAGACTCAACGTCCTGTCGAGAAATCTCAGAGCTAAAGAGTCGTCTGAACATGTAGGGCCACTCGCTCTCTATCATCCTTTGTGCATTTTGACAAATCATTTGTTATATCACTTGTAACACTATTTTTGACTACCTGTCGCTTTCACCAACTCAGCGACCTTCTATTACAAACTTGGACCTGAGAAAGAAGGATATGTTGTTGGCAGGAGTCCTGCCTATGCACAATCACTGGCGGAGGTAGGTGACAGCAGAGAGTCTGTACAAATTATGACTCTATCAAGACAGTGACCAGTGTCGCTTTCTGCAGAATGTGATATCTGTGGATTGGTGCTTTGGAAGAAGTACTGCAGAACTGGACCCTGGATATCTTGGTTTTTGTCCTTTAAAGAAACCAGTGCTCCAAATCTAGGACAACTTTGGATCTAGTCAAATAAGGATAACGGAAAGTACAAATATATGTTAGTCCAGCATTTCTCAGGCCACGGTTGCCATTTGGGAGAGAATGAGAAAGGGAGTGAGCGTGATTAGGAAATGAAGTGTAAGAATATGAAATAAAGCATGACTATTGGCCGAGGCCAGATAACTAAATTCTTTATGTCCGTTTATGTGCAGACAAAGGCTGATAGATACATACCAAGCTATCAATCAAGAGACTGCCTTTAAACATTTGAGGAGTTATATGAACCTGTATGCTTGGTTTTGTTTTACATAAGTGCTGCTTCATTTACTTTCGCATAATATTAGTCAGACTTGTTTAGTTCGTGGAGTGCCAACTGTTGTCTACTGAGGAAAAGACATCTGGCTAGAGATTGCAGTGCAAATAGTATGTCAATGTCATACAAGTCGATTCAATAATGGATTAATCTGATTGATCAATGGTCAAATTTCAATTCCATTCTATATAATGAGCTTAATACTTCCTTCACTTTTTATAGTCAAAAATACAACGTCAAGGAAAAGCACAACATAGGACATGACAGAGATGATCGATCAGAAGTGCAAAACCAACATCTATACATAATCTCGGCATTTTTACGTCTGTATATTTAGGTACACTGTGACGTACTCTGGGTGGTAGATCAGGTTACAAACCTGGTTAGAAAAGGAGGCGACAGCATTATGAAACCTGGCCAGTAGGCCACAGCATCGATATAAATCATGCAGTGTGAATTTTGCTGATCGACCGGGGAAGTTTTCTAGGATGACACCTGCTCACATGAATAGGCTACTTTCTATGCCACCAAATGAACGACGTCTCTAGGAGAAATATCAGTGGATGGAGCTATTGGCAGGTGATAAGAGTTTTGAGATAAAATATTAAAAGATTTGTTTAGTAATGTTGAATGACATGCTGGTTTTGGGAAGCGCTGAATCTAGACTTACAGGCCATGGGGCGATTCTGCAAGTAAGAAAAGATTTGTGGAGCCATACGCTCTTCTATACTTTCCATGCTTGCTGGGCAATTCAAACTGAGATATCCTGCATCTGCAAGTACAATGGAAAGTTAAATCATCAGAAGATATCCTGCACCAAACAGTAATGTTGTGTGGAAGCAACCGACAGGCAGAATATAAAAAGATGAGATAGATAGACAGTGTAACAGGAACTGGAGCTCTGGTGGGTTCAAGGGTAGTTGAAAGCTATGCATTACAACACCTTGCTGACCGGAGTCACGTTCCAAACAATGAGGCTTGCTTTGTGCCATGGGTGTCACGACCCACCCCCGGGACTGAGCCCCGGGCCCGGGGCCACACCACACCCTAGCAAACACCCCTCGCACAACCTCGACTCGGGACAAACTCCACGAACACCCAACACGGCCATCACGTCATACCCCAGTCGACCCTGACGTTCCTCCTGAACACCCCACAGACACTACCGACGACCCCCAGGGATTCCCGGCGCGATGGCACGGCGACCCACACAGCACCCAACGCATCACGCATCATTCAACGCATCATGCATGATCGCTTCGTGCCACGCATCATGCCACGCATCATGCATCACCCTGCGCATCAACCCACGCATCATGCTTCGTCCCGCATCAACTCCCGCATCATGCCTCGTCGCGTCCTCTTGTCGCGCCACGTCCTCCCTTGCGCGGTGCCACTGCGACTCCCAAAGCAACGGCGCCACTCCCATCCAACACCCGCGGTTTTCCTTTGTCCTCCTAGGCGCTCCGGGACATCACCAGAGCCCCAGAGCCGCCCCCAGACCCAGAACCGGGACCCCGGACCTGCCTCATCGTGTAGTCAGTATATAAGCCCCCCCGTAGCACTAAGTACGGTAGTCTTGATATTGCCCATACTCTCCGGTTTTCCTCTCGTATCGCTCCGGCCTCGTAACCTCGCCTCGTACTCGTCTCCATTCTATTGTCTCGTACTCGTCTCCATTTCTATAGTCCGTATTTGTCTCTACTCTCTTGTCTCGTATCTGTCCATTGTCTCTATCTACTCACTTAATTCCATCTCCTTTGCTCATCCGTCTCTTTCCTCCGTCCTCGTCTCTGCCTCGAGTTTCTCCTTCCCTTCCGTTCTTGTATTCCGATCTCTTATCTTCTCCGGTCCGCATTCTCCGCTCCTCTGAGCTCGGTCCCGCACCTGTCAAACTCTGAATTGCCTATTCACCTATCAGCCCCCTGATTTCCCCAGATAGTTCGCCGCCGGCACGCCACTCATTGCGCCGTCTAACCCGAACTTTCCCCAGTAGAACCTTCTCGTCCGGCGCTCGCCCCTTGCTTGCGCCAACCCCGGGACACTTCACCTGGTCTCCCCATGCTCCCGGCGCACGTCACCTCATCCCGGCGCCTTCCTCCGGTCCTCTCTAAGTCCCGGCATGTCCGTAGCTGTCCAAGTCCGCTTGGTAAGGCCTCGCCCAGAATTGCTGAGCCCCTGGGTCAGCGGAACCTGACAATGGGCACATGCCATGCGACCATGATTGATGAGTCCATTGCACACTGTTTCCCTATAAAGAATTCCTGAAAATCCTGGTGATATAAAGTTACTCATCGTGAATGGTCTGGCCACTGGTCAACATGAGATTCTTCACCTCAACCTTGCCTGGGTAATGGGAGAAAATTTGCCAGAAGTAGGAAACACATATCCCAAAGAATATCCAGAGAAGGTTCCACGTCTGAGAAATTCTGAAGCACAATTGATCTTCTTGAAAGTATGGACCTGATTTGATCACCGTTGATACAACCGTTTGACCTGTCACAATGGACAATGGGGTGGTCACAACTGAAGGGTGTAGCGGTGAAGAGTCCATCAAAGCTATTGTGTTACCCATTTTGTTGAGGATGGCATGTTGGAGCTTGCACTGATGGTACAAGCCATGCACTGGCTGAGAGTAGATGCTATACTTAAAACTAGACAATCACTTGACATCTATCTGTCCTGCTATGTATCTAGAATAGCTAGTATTGAAAAGTAAGTTAGTGGTTTTGCAATGACAGCATTATTTATAGTTGTTTTCTTACTCAGCCAGGAATCTGGCTCACCAGGTACCCCTTTGGACCAACATAGCGCTTTCTTTTTTTGCCATAACAAATGACTGTGCTTTTGACCAAATGGCTATAAGAATGGACACAACCTCCCACCTCTCCTTCATATTTGATCTGTTTTTTAACCATCTTAGTAGGCTACACTTAACGTGACCTCAATGATTGTTGAATCTGTAAAGAATTCAGTTGCAACAAAGGCGATGACAAAGCCATTGAAGAAATTGAGAAAAGGCTATGCATGCCTCAACTGCAAGTATGTCCTTCTACATAGTTTGAACTATGCCACGACGACGTCATGTCATTTCAAAGGCTTCTCAAGATAGTCAGTTTGGCACGATATTGATTTATTGCTGTTAACATTAATTGTTAGAAATGTTACGGTGTCAAACCTCTATGTAGACCATGTCAGAAGCATCCAAAGGACAACAAATATGAATACGCCAATGGCCCTGGGAAGTCGCAAACAAAAGCGCTAGAGGACATGGTCAGTAGATTGGAAGCACGCCTGCGTGACTTGGAGCACCCCAAAGAATTGACACTCTCTGTTACGCTTTACGACCCATACAGCTCATACAATAAATCCCTGCTGCGACAACAACCTTTGCTATCAGTATCAGAGACACGCTTGGTTGACCCTTCATCTTCCTTTTCTGCTGCCTCTTTGTCTCCAAGTCTTTCAAGAACATTTGGAGCTTTAGAATCCAACTTGGATTCAGCAGGCTCTAGGAGTCCTTCATCATCTCCCCATTGACTATATAGCTTGTCACTTCTGGATGTAGTGGTGCGTAAGCAAATACGACCATGCCATCTTTTGTACTAATGGCTTTTCAAGGAACCAGGCTTCAACACTATAAAGAGCCTGTGAGTCTCATATTCCTTTGCTGAGTGCGACTTCAACATGGTCGCTACAGCCTCAATAGGTTTCTACTGCACAGTCAAGAGTTTGGCTTTTTCCTTGATCTTAATAGATTTTGCAAAGCTGCTCTGTTTCTTCTTCCTTTCGGTCATTTGTCTTGTCCATCACCTGCCCTACTTAGCGTTGTATACCTGTGGGGCATTCATCTCTCACAAGCAGAGGCACTCCTCCAACAAGAGCAGTCATTTCTTCTCTATGCGTTGCAACACGTTGTTACCGACACACTTGGAAGTCACCCAGATGTCATAATCCACACTTTACAGGCTGAAATACTTATGTCATACTACTTTCTTTGCATGGGCCGCTTTGTTGAGGCTAAATGCCACACAGAAACTGCAGTCTCACTTGCGCTTGAGGCTGGTCTGCACAAGATAAGATCTGCTCATCCTATTATTGTAGCACCAATACTAGGACTATCCTCTGATGTACCTGTTTTGTTCTCCTCACCTTGTGACAATATTGCAGAAGCTGAGCAAATTAACGGATTCTGGGCCGTGGTGGTGCTCTACAAGTGTATCATGATTGCTCTGAACCCACCTTTGAGCATCTGCAGAACATTGGAAGTACCTGGTATTCAGGTCGATACACCATGGCCATTAACGAGCTACTCATTGGTATGTGGATTGGTGGACATGAGATGAATATTATCAATTTATCTTCAGGCTCTGTATCCTGAGATTAGTGGAAACAACACTATATGCAACTTTCTGTTTGATATAGCTAATGCTGGATATCAAGACAACTCTATAACTACAGTCAAAGTTAAAGCTGCCATCTTATTTCACAAATCTGCCCAGTTGGCAGGTCAATGAATGCCAAGTATGACATTGTCTTCTTATATTGTACACTCACTTAACTAATGGTCTGGATTTCAGACATGCAACCACCTGGATTTCAATCTCAAGTGGCAGCAGTTCAGTCACTTGATGAACTTGAAAAATTCCACTCTAATCTTTTGCTACCTACTCTCATGGATGCCAAGCATCCTTCAACTTGAAGCTTTCTTTTTGCCCATGCCCTTGCTGATGCAGCATCAATCAACCTCCATACTCCATTCTCACACACGTCTTTGTTGCAGCAACGTTGTCTAGCGGCAGCTTGACATATTGTTTCTTTTGGCAGTTTTAACATTCTAGAGATTGGTCCTGTGAATCCATTCATGAGCATGAGTAGAATGCTTTTGTATGCAATCAAGTGGTAACCATGTTGCCATGTTTATCTAGATGCTTTTGGCGCTTGCGTGTAATGTTCTTATCAATGAAATACATCTTGTACAGTCATCAGGAAGTGTGTTATCTGCAACTGTTAAAGAAAGTGAAGACGATCTCAGAAAGTTTTTGAGAAGCAGAATCAAAGTATTGAATGCACAATCAGGTGAGAGAGCGCCTTCACAAGTATGTTGGCTGTCCGTCTATGGAGTGATGAGATAATGAAAAGATTTGAAACAGGATATCAACTCGCTCAAATTCAGGAGGCTTTCTCTGCAGTTTAAAATTTTCTTACTAGTTGAATGTTTCTCTGAGTGTTACATACCCACTCTTTTATGATACCGCTGTATAGGCAATAAAGAAGCCTGGATTTTTTTTCACTTGAAACTCTTCTCAAAAATTATCATCCTGTAATGATAATCCATGTATGTATTGCGGAAGCATGTGTTGACAAGGAAAGTCCTCGTAAACTGGCATCCACGACCATGAGCTCCTCATGTAGCTCAGATGGCATTGGGGAGATTTCCCCTGCTTCCTTCTACCCTCGAGGTGCCTTCTGCACCTCAACTCCTGCTCTGCACTGCCCATTGTTGCGGGCCGTGTCTGTGGCTTTGAGGTGTTTTGCTTCAGTTGTTTCTTCCAATGGCAATGAACGCCTCTTCATGGCATTTGCAAATGTCTTTATTGTATTCTTGTTACGCTGTTGCAGCATAACAATTTCATCAAGCAGCCCAGTAATGACTACCTGGGCGACAGGATCTCTTGAAAATGAAGATTCTGGCAGCACTCTCTGGCTGGCAGACACCAATCGTCTCCAAACTGCTTCAACTTGAGGTTCAAGGACCTCTGGAGGTGTTGCTACCTCCTTGCCTTTGCCCCTTCTCTGAATATGATATGCGCCACAGAGACGGCGCATGCGTTGGCAAGGAGAAGCGCCAACAAGGAGGCATCCAAGGTCTGGGTAGGCCTTGCACTGGTCCTTATGACACGGGTTTGTCCTGCCTGTGCCCTATGAATTTACGCAGTGCTCCTCCACGTGCGGTGTAACTTCTCAGAGGCGATTGCCTCCAGTCTCTCCTATAAGCCTTTCAAGGAGGCAGTGTACGTTCTTGTTGACGTCAAGATTTGGCTACCTCAACTCTTGCTGGGACAGTGTGCAACAATTCCTCATCGACTTCCATTGGTGCTACCTGTGGCGTGGTTAGTACCTAATCATCCAGAAGTAGTATACTTGCACTCTGGGTCTGTGCCGTCAGAAACAGCATTGGCATACCCCACATCACCTGTGGTTGCTGTCCAGGACCAGTCGGTCCTGGGAAATAAGGCATAGGCATAAATTGTGGATAGAATTGCTGATATCCAAATTGGGCAGGAGGCTACCCAAACTGGAACATCATTGGGAACAATGCCACACTCGGCATTATCATTGATGGCTGTTGTTGTTGCTGCTGCAGGGGTGGCTCCCCCCCTCCTCCAGAACCCTGCAGGTTCTAAGGATGCTGCTGAGGCATCGTACCTTGAAACAGGTATGACATTTTACGAAGACCTTTTGGTCGTTGGTGAGAGAAAGAAAAAAAATCCTTACTCATCAGGTTACATAACCTGATCCAATCAAAAGATCTGCCAATCCTAATCCATACTATCTGATCAGATGGCGCATCTTATTCATCTTATCTGTACGGATCAAGATTGATCCAATAGGCATCTTATTGCAACACAATAAGATAATAGATCTGATTGTAATTAAATCTGGCTTACTCAATCTAAGCACGTGAGCGCTTAGCAAGCTGACTTTGGTGTTTGATGCCTTGCAGCTCTAAGTACCGATCCAAAGCTGCCAGCTTTGCACAAGTCTGATACGGCTCCCACATTGTATCACTAGCACTCCATTGCACCTCAAATTCAAGATGCGTTCCATCGCTCCATTGATGACCCAGGATATCTTTGACAAACTACTCCTGTTTGTTGATGGCACCAAAATCATGTCACCCAATTAGGAAACATCACATTGTTGTTTGTGTTGTATTGTCTGAGCAATGATACATGAAACTTGAGTACGATACGCCTAGCTAGTAGAGCTGCAGGCAGCTCTAGTACATAGTTCAATGTACTTGGTTCTGCGACCAAGATTTTGTACGGTCCAATATACTTTGGATGCAACTTCCTCGCCCTCTCTTTTGGGAGGTTAAGATTCTCCGTGGACAGATATACTAACGTGCCAGGCGTTAGTTCAGGCTCATTACTGCACCAATCATTTGCATGTCGTGCCTGAACACATGCTGCAATAATTGCATCATGCACATTGGCCAAATTCTCCAACGCTTTTTGTGCAAAGTCTTTCACTTCTTTGTGAATCCTCTGAGCTCCTGTAATATGGAGGGCATGTAGCCTCCATTGAGCTTGAATGGTGCATATTTAGTCATCTCTGACACACTTGCGTTGATCGCAAACTTGGTCAGAGGGATCTTATCTACCCAATTGCATTGGTCCGGTTGGACCACCATACAGAAAATCTGTGCAATACTGCAATTTGCACGTTCTGTCTGTCCATCTGTCTGTGGATGGAACAACGTTGACATGAGTAACTTAGCTCCTAGGAGCTTGTGAAGCTCCTACCACCAGTGAGACATGAACTTTGCGTCTCTATCACTCATGATAGAACTTGGAAGGCTGTGCAGCCTTACAATCTCTTGCAAGTATATCCACAATAACTCTGACACGGTAATGGTCATGTGCACCAGTATCAGATGCACCATACTAGTCATGCAACAGATTACCACCCAAAGGTAGTTGTAACCTTTGGAATCGGGGAATGGACTGACAAAGTCCATTCCGATGGAGTCCCAAGATTTTGTCAGGACAGGCAGGGAATGTAGCTTCCCTGCAGGTTTCTGATTGCTTGTCTTCAAACACTGGCAGGACTCACAGGTCTGACAGAACTTTGTTACTTCCGACTGCATCTGAGGCCACCAATACCACTGCCTCAGATATTCTAAGATCTTGTTGGTACCAAAATGACCAACGCTCTTATGAGCTTGCATCATGATCCATGTAATGAGAGTTCAGTCACGTGGTAAGCATACTACTCTATGCCCTCAAATGTTCAAGATATAGATCAGTCCGTCCTCATCCATGCTGAATTGTGGATGAGCTGCTGCATTTTGCTGAATCTCAGCAAAGAACGAGTCCTGGTGGTATTTCCTATGTACAGCATGTAGGAACTCATTGTCCTGAAGTACAGGAGAGTCAGTATACTCTCCCACTGGCATCAACGCATTAGCAAGTGTAATGTCTTGGCCAGACGGTCCAAGACCACTGGTTTCCACATTGGGCTTTGACGTTTCCGTTGTCTTGGGCTGAGCCTGCTTCAGTTGCTCAGCTTCAATGTCTCAGGCTTCATGCCATTCTTGCAAGCGTCGACTTCACCAAAGTTTGTTTGCTTGTATGGCCCAAAGCTTTACCACATGCTTCTTTACCTCCTTGTAGCAATGATATGGTAGATCATTGCCCTGTGGATCAATGCAAATGTCCGCATTGACGTATTTGTGCATGTCATGATGTTCACCAGCTTTATTGCTCTCAAAATACTTTGAGAGACAATCAGCGACTTTATTCAGTTCACCTTTGACATAAGTGATGTCAAAGTTATATTGTGACATGTAGTCAATCCACCGGCGTTGCCAGGAGGACAGGATTGCTTGGGTCTTGAAGAACTCAAGCGCTTTATGATCAGTTATGATGTGGATCTTGTATCTCATCAACTTATCCTCCCACTTGAGGAGTGCCTCAAGTATCGCTAGCGTCTCTAGTTCATGAACGGCATAGTTCTGCTGTGCCAAGGTGAACTTCCTCAACATGAAGCTGGCGGATCTGCAATTATGCCAAGAACTTCCTTGGCCATACATTGCACCAACTCTGGTCTTTGATGCATCACAGATGAGCCAAATTGGCTCATTACGCCTAGGATCTATGGGCCAAATCACTGGCATCTTTGAGCAGATCCATTTGATCATTTTGAAGCACCACTGGTGTACGGGTCTTCATATGAATGGAGCCCCATTCTGGGTAATGGACATTAATGGTCCAGTATACGCTGTTATATTGGGCAAGCAATTGCCAATATAGTTTACCAGTCCAACAAACCGTTGAACATTGTTATAGGTCTGTGGCACACACCATTTGCGTATGCAGTCAATCTTATCCTGGTCAGGGTGGATATACCCTGACTGTCAATCTTGTGTCCGAGACTTACCACTGTCTTGGCATACAACTCACATTTCTTCCATTTGAGGTACAGCAAATTGGACCTCAATTGTTCAAATATGACACAAAGATTCTCTCCCTGTTCCTCAATAGAATTGGAATATATATATTGTCCAAATATATGTGGACAAATCTTCTGATCACATCTCAAAAGATAGAAGTTATCAACCTCTGGAATGTCACAGGAGCATTGCAGTCTCCTATCTGCATTATGTTACTGACATATATTCCCATGATAGATGAGAACACTGTCTTTGGAATGTCAGACAAGCAAATTCTCACTTGTTTGTATGCATCCATCAGGTCAATCTTTGACCTGAACTTTGCTTGTGCCACGTCTTCTCAAATCACTTCCTGATCTGGAAGTGGAGTCACATCCCTTCACCGTATTGTCATTGCGTTGGCATGCATCCAATGCAGTCCTCAAGGTACCATCCTTCTTTGGGATGCACAACAACGGTGCAGTGGGAGGCTGATTTCGCCTCCCACCACTGAGCTCGTAAGTACCAATTGGTCTTGTCTTGGAGCTGCTGTTGCAGCACCATCGGGCATTGTGGCAGATGATACTTATAAACCTTATTCTTGTCAATAAGGTTAATTTTGTGATTTACCTCACACCAAGGGAGTAGTTCCTCCTTGGTACCATTCAAGATATCCGTAAACTCCTGCTGCCACTGTAGCTGCAGGCTCAGGATATCCTCTTCTGTAAAACCAACGGTTTTACCTTTGCCTTTCTGGTTCACGCTTCTGCACAAACGCTTGGTTACCTTTGCTTGTGCCACTAGGCAAGCATACTTTTCTCTGAGGGCAGTAATCCTCAGTTTGCTCTCATTCGGTGTGTATAGTCACATGGGCACACTTTCTTTGCTTCTTTGTGATGTCACGGAGAGTCCATCAAAGAATATCTTGCTCGGTGGCAAGATCTCGTCGTCATTAGCTTGACAATATGACTCTTCTCTTGGCATCCAGCGTGGTCCATTCTATGTGTACATTGATGCCATGAGTTTATTCCACTTGGTAGGCATTTGTGGATTGAATGCCCACTCAAACATGGGATGAGGTACAGGTTGGTCCCAAATCGACCTATTTGTGCATGTGGAGGATGTCTCATTCTCCCACTCATTGTTTGACACAAGGTCTTTGACCTCGATTTTTGACAACATTGGCTGACATTCCATGCTCAACGTGTGCTGAGGCCTCTTGTCCTCAGACTTACTTGGCTTTTTACACTTTTTCTTGAGGCTTTCCCCCCTCTTCAGAGTACACTTGTACTCTAAAGCCTCACTTTC
>QLOM01007741.1:0-21239 GCA_003313785.1 Termitomyces sp. MG148
CTTAGGAACCACAAAAAAATGTCCATGCTCCTGCCTTAGTCTGGGAATTCTACCAGCAGCACCCTAATGCTCCCCAAGCAATTAGAGGCATCTACTCTCTTTCCAGGGTTGACCAGGCTGTCCAAAATTACTTCTACCCAGCGCGTCGAGACGCCGCACTCTAGAGGGGGGGTGATGTCAGAGGACTCCTCATTTTTCTTCTTTTCTTGTTTTTTATTTCCTTTTCTTATCCTTCTTTTTCTTTCTTGTCTATCTTTTACTTTTAGTATAATTCTCTCTTACCTTCTTTACTAGTTCTGTCTGCTCTAGCTTACCTAATAAGCTGCATGTGATCCGGTAAATACCGAGTCACATGCCAGAGCTGCATGTGATCCAGTAAATACCGAGTCACATGCCAGAGCTGCATGTGATCCGATAAATACCAAGTCACATGCCAAAGCTGCATGTGATCCGGTAACTACTGAGTCACATGCCATGTCCAAGTTTTTCACTATTTAGGTTAAAGTTAGCCACCTTGTTGATCTGTATAGTTGTTTCTTACGCTTCTGGAGCCTCAGAAGCGTCAGTCCTGGCATAGAGAATCCTTAGACTTGTTCTTTTTGGATTTCCCTCTTCTAGCTGTGTGACTAAGCCATAGCCTCCAGAGGTCGCCCTTACAGCATGTGAAGTTGAATTATATTGTTGACGGACGGATTCTGCCAGTCATTCCATTGAGGAATAGTGGGAGGTTTACTATACTGGCCGAGTTGACAATGATGTTCATTGTTGACATTGTGGCAGAGATTGACTGAGGCATTCACCTCAAAGAAGTGGGTCTCAAGGAAGACCATGCCAAATGTGTAGGTGTGGTTAACTCATTCTGATGGAATTGTAAGAGGATGCTTTATTGTGGAAAGCTAGGCAGATGCATCAACCACTCAAGCCAACCACTAAGTGGGGCGAGTGTCAAGCAAGCACAGTGACAAGCAACTGGCAAGCAAGAAGGCAGGCCACCGACAAGGGGTGGAGCAGGAGGGCGAGAGCAGAAGGCAAGGTTGTCACTGAGGAGCTCACAGTAATGCTAATGTGTAGACTCAGAAGCAATGCTATTGCTAGGACTGAGGATGTTCCATCCACCAGTCCTACTTATATACTGCATTGAATACACTATGACTATGGTATATTGACTAATAGAGCCAGTATGTACTAAGCACTAATGAGTAAGCAACAGTCAGCATGAGTAAGCCAGCCAATAGCATAAAGGCCTGCATGAGTAAGCTAGTCAAAGCCAGCCAATGGCATAAAGGCCTGCTGGTAAGTAGAGTGGGTTCAAAGACCAGCTGACCTGCTAGGTGTCGATGCCAAGATAGGGATGGAGCAGGATAGAGCCAGAGCGGTCCGGATGGTGGCTAGATGTGGATGCCAACGTCAACACAGACTAAGCAAGGCTAGGGTGGATGGTCTGAGGACCTGTCCCCTGACAGGGATGTGGTTGACAAGCAATGTATGCAGCACATCTGCATCTATGAGGTTGACTGCAACTGCATCCTCAAATTTTGGTAGGGTGAGCTGGATATCTGTCCAGCTCATGGATTAGAAAGAGGCCTGGGGATTGGTGGTATTGTAAGCCACAATGGCTTCTTGGTATAACCCTGAATGTGCAATGATCAAGGCCAGGAGCCTTGCAAAGCATCCATGGGCTTGTCCCTGAGAAGAGAGAGCATGGGTGAGAGCATGTCCCATGATCATCCTCCAGTGTATGCAGTAGGCAAAGTCTACCATGATTCCAATCATCAAGTTTTGCATACCTAGGTGGCAAAAGTATAGGATATTCTGGGCCAGCTTGAATAAGTCAAAAGTAAACCTTGTACTTTTGGAGTCAAAGCCAGCCAACGTGAAAAATAGCCTTCCGCTGCAGTCCTTTCACCGCAAGTATCCCTCAGGGGTTGGAATGACTACCAAGTTCATATGGTGGGAGAAGAGGTCCAGGGGAGGTGTAATATGTTCATACTCTGGTGTACACACCAGAGCCATGGTACAATTACACAGGGAGGCATCAAAGTTGTAGCTGATGCACTGGAATTCACGCATCAGGTAATATGCCTCTATGCAGGTGGAGATAGATGAAGAGCTTTTGCAACTGCTAAGGATTCATTGGGGATCTCCAAGGTATGACCTTACCAATCTTGGTATTAGTAACGTAGTACTTCTCCTTAGTTTCTGCCTCATGATAGACAGTGGCCATAGCTTCATCTCCAACAAATATGGTGTTGGACAGCAATAGAAGTGGCAGTCCAAAGCACCGCCAAAAAACCAGTTCAAACGTTCAATAGCCATGCTGTCAATAAAGACTCTTAGACCATTGGAAATTCTCTCGGTGGCCTGCTTCACCCGGTTTTTGTCTGCCTTAGACTGCCATGCAGCCTCATGCTTGGCACAAGTAGCAATCTTGTTCTTTGCTAACCGCTATCTGTGGTTAGCAGGTGTCTCTTCTTCTAATGGCATATCTGCCAGGTGCTTGCCGTCATTGCTCTCATCACTTGGCTCTTTTAGACTGAGCGATGCTAGGGTTGGTAGCTGGCCTTCTACCTTGTTTTCTAACCAGGTGTCCTTCTTCATGGACACAGGCATGTATAAATCCAGTGGTGCTTTGAATTGCACTGCTGGTAAGAAGAACACAGTGGAGCCCTCAGCTCTAGCTGGGACTTCGACTGCAAAAACCACTGCTATCAACACCACTTCATCCACCGGCCTTGTGGGCCCCAATGAGTAGGTGGGAGCATGTGCTGACAAAGATAAGCTGGCATCCACAACTATGAGCTCATCATGCAGCTCAGCTACTACTTCTTGCTGCCCATCATTATGAGCCATGTCTCGAGCTCTGAGGCGCTTTGCCTCAGCCTGCTCTTCTGGTGACAATGAACGCCTCTTTAGGGTGTTTGTAAAAGTCTTGATGGTGTTATCATTATGCTGCTGCAGCATAACAATTTCATCTAACAACCCAGTTATGACTACTTGGGCAACAGGATCTTTCAAAAACAAAGATTCTGGCGGTACTCTCTGGTTGGCAGTCATCAAACGTCTCCAGACTGCTTCAACTGGAGGGTCCAGGACCTCCAGAGGTGTTGCTACCTCCTTCCTCTTTCCCTTCTCTGCATATAACATGCGCTGCAGAGATGGCATGTGCTTTGGCAAGAAAGACTGCCAACAAAGAGACGTTCAAGGTCTGGGTGAACCTTGTAGCACCGGCCCTTATGACATGGAGTTGTCCTGCCTATGCTCTATGAGTTTGCGCGGTGCTCCTCTGCATGCTGGGTAACTCCTCAGAGGCAATTGCCTCTGGTCTCTCCTGTACGCCTCTTAAGAAGGCGGCGTGTGGTCACATTGTTGTTGAGGTTTGGTTATTTCAACTCTTCCTTGCATTGTGCACGATGACTCCTTGTCAACTTCCATAGGTGCTACCTATGGCATGGTTAGTGCATGATCATCTAAAAGAACCATACTTGCACTCTGGGTCTGCGCTTGCGGAACGGCATTGGCATACTCTATATCATCTGCAGCTAACCCATCTGCTGTAAAATACAGCATAAGCATGAATTGAGGGTAAAATTGTTGTTGTCTAAATTGGGCAGAAGGCTGCCCAAACTGGGACATCATTGGGTACAACACCACACTTGGCATTGTCATTGATGGTAGCTGTAGTTGTTGTTGCAAGAGCAGTTTCCTCCCTCCTTCAGAACCCTGCAGGTTCTAAGGCTGTGACTGAGATGTTGTATCTTGAGACAGATACAATATTTTTGCAGACGTTGTTATTGTTGGTGAGAGAAAAGAAAGAATTCTTACTCATCAGGTTACATAATCTGATCCGATCAAAAGATCTGCCTCTTGTGATCCATACTATCTGATCAGATGGCATCTTATCTATCTTATTTATATAGATCACAATCAATCCAATCATAATCTTATCATGATCAGATAAGATAGTAGATCTGATCTTCATCAGATCTGGCTTACTCAGGCTAAGCATGTGAGTGCTTAGCAAGCTGACTTGGGCATTTGGCACCCTGCAGCTCTAAGTACTGATCCAAAGCTGCAAGCTTTGAACAAGTCTGATACAGCTTCCACGTTGTATCACCAGCACTCCATTGCACCTCAAATTTGAAGTGTGTTTCACCTTGCCATTGATGGCCCAGGATCTCCTTGACAAACCATTCCTGTTCATCACTGGTGCCAAAGTCATAAGTTTTGGGTATCACTCAATTTGGGAATATGGCATCATTGTTTGCATTGTATCGTCTGAGTAACAATACATGGAACTTGGGTACAATGCATCTTGCTTGTAGAGCTGCAGGCAGCTCTAGTACATAGTTCAATATACTTGGTTCTGTGACCAAGATTTTGTAGGGTCCAATGAACTTTGGACACAACTTCCTTGCCCTTCTTTTTGAGAGGTTAAGATTCTTGGTCAATAGGTAAACTAACATGCCAGGTGTTAGTTCAGGCTCATCACTCTGCTTATCATTTGCATGTTGTGCCTGTATGACATGTGCTGCAATGATTGCATCATGTACATTGGTAAGATTCTCCAATGCTTTTTGCGCAAAGTCTTTCACACCTTTGTGAACAACCTCATCCTCTCTGAGTTCTCAAAGCATGGAGGGCATGTAGCCTCTATTGAGTTCAAATGGTGCATATTTTGTAGTCTCCAACATACTTGCATTTATAGCAAACTCAGTCAGGGGTATCTTATCTACCCAGTTGCATTGGTCTGGTTGGACTACTATATGGAAGATCTAAGCAATACTTCTATTTGCTCGCTCCATTTGTCCATCCATCTGTGGATGGAACAATGTTGACATAAGCAATTTAGCTCCCAGGAGCTTGTGCAGCTCCTACCACCAATGAGACATGAATTTTGTGTCTCTATTGCTCACAATGGAACTTAGAAGGCTGTGCAGCCTTACAATCTTCTTCAAGTAGATCCAAGATAATTCTGACGCAGTAGTGGTTGTGTGTACTGGTATCAGGTGCACCATACTGGTCATGTGGCAAATTACTACCCAAAGGTAATTGTAACCTTTGGATTCAGGGAATGAACTAACAAAGTCCATTCCAATGGAGTCCCAAGGTTTTGTCAAGATAGGCAGGAAATGCAACTTCTCTGCTAGCTAGTCTTTGACTGCTGGCAGGCCTCACAGGTCTGACAGAACTTTGTCACTTCTGCCTGCATCTGAGGCCACCAGTACCTGTAAGGGTGACTTCCAGAGGTTGTGGCTAAGTCAAACAGCTGGCAGAGGAAAATCCAAAGTTTATTAGAGACAAAATAATACAACAGAAAAGTAACTAATCACCTGGCAAAGAGAAATCCAAAGAGAACAAGTCTAAGGATCCCTCTGTAAGGGCAACCTCTGGAGGCTATGGCTCAGTCATACAGCTGGCAGAGGGAAATCCAAAGTATATATAGGTAATACAACAATAACTACCCACCTGGCAGAGGGAAATCCAAAGAGAACAAGTCTAGGGATTCCCTATGCCAGGAGTGACGCTTCCAAGGCTCCAGAAGCGTGGGAAGTAACTGTATAGTATGACAAAAGCCACAATAAAATTTATAATCTAAAAAAGGAAAATCTCTGAAAATAATCAAAAACTTGGAAATTGCCATTGCCAGAGGTCATGCACATGTCTCATGTGACTTGCTTAGTAATTTGGAGGCTAGCCTCAAGATGACTAAGCCTCTGGAAGCGTTGGCTACACTTGTTTGAATGATAACTAAAGAACCAGAGCACCTCAAGAGCTGAGAATAGTACCAATAGATAGTGTTGAAGGAATAGAAGCAGTGAAGTAAAAGAGTGACAGCAGAAATAGGGAAATAAATAGAGGAAGAATGAAAGAATAAGGAGTGGAAGAAGGGAGAAATGAGGAGTCCCCTGACAATCGCTCTCAAAGTATCTCAAAAGACAGTCGGCAACCTTATTCAATTCACCTTTGACATATGTAATGTCAAAGTTGTATCTCAACATGTAGTCAATTCACCGGTATTGCTGGGGGGACAGAGTTGCTTGAGTCTTGAAGAACTCTGCTTTATGATCCGTAATAATGTGGATCTTATATCCCATCAACTTGTTTTCCTACTTGAGGAGTGCCTCAAGTATTGCTAGCATCTCCAACTCATGGACGGCGTAATTCTGCTGTGCCAAGGTGAACTTTCTCAACATAAACCTGGCTGGTCTGCAAGTCTGCCAAGAGCTTCCCTGGCCATACATTGCACTGACTCCTGTCTTTGATGCATCACAGATGAGCCAGATTGGCTCATTATGCCTGGAGTCAATTAGCCAAATAACTGGAGTCTTTGAGCAGATCTGCTTGATTATTTTGAAGCAATGCTGGTGTATGGGTCTCCATATGAATGGAGCCCCATTCTATGTAATGGACATTAATGGTCCAGCATATGCTGTTATATTGGGCAGACAATTGCCAATATAGTTCACCAGTCCAACAAACCGTTGGATATTGTTATAAGTCTGTGGCACATGCCACTCTCATATGCGGTCGATTTTGTCCTGGTCAGGGTGAATACTCTGACTGTCAATCTTGTGTCCAAGGCAATCTACTGTCTTGACATACAATTTGCACTTCTTCCACTTGAGGTACAGCAAGTTGGACCTCAATTGTTCAAATATAACATGAAGATGTTCTTTGTGTTCTTTGATTGAATTGGAATAGATGAATATGTTGTCCAAATCCCCCGATCACATCTCAAAAGATAGAGGTCATCAACTTCTGAAATGTTGCAGGAGCATTGCAGTCTTCTATTTGCATTATGTTGCTGATGTATGTTCCTGTTATGGATAAAAACACTGTTTTTAGAATGTCCAACAAGCAAATTCTCACTTGTTTGTAAGCATCCATCAGGTCAATTTTTGACCTGAACTTTGCTCTTGCTACGTCTTTCTAAATCACTTCCTGATCTGGAAGTGGCATAACATCCTTTACCGTATTATCATTGCATTGGCATGCATCCAACGCAGTCCTCAATGTACTATCCTTTTTCAGAATACACAGTAATGGTGCAGCTTGGAAGGCCGGTCTTGCATCCCACCACTGAGCTCTCAAGTATCAATTGGTCTTGTTTCTGAGCTGCCACTGCAGCACTATTGGGCATTGTGGCAAATGGTACTTATAGACCTTATTTTCATCAATGAGGTTGATTTTGTGGTTGACTTCATGCTAAGAGGGTAATTCCTCCTTGGTTCTGTTCAAGATATCTGCAAATTCCTGCTGCCACTGCAGCCGCAGGTTTGGAATGTCATCATCCATAAAACTGACAGTTTTACCTTTGCCTTTCTAGTCCATGTTTTGGCATGGATGCATGGTTACCTTTGCTTGTGCCACTGGATGAGCGTACTTCTCTCTGAGGGCAGTAATCCTCAGCTCACTCTTGTCTGGTGTGTGCAGTCGCACAGGTGCACTCCCTTTGATTCTCCACGATGTCATGGAAAGTCCATCAAAGTACACCTCACTCAGTGGCAAAATCTTGTTGTCACTAGCCTGACAATACAATTCTTCTTTTGGCGTCCAGCATGGTCCATTCCACAGTTCATTCCACTCAGCAGGCATTTGTGGATTGAATGCCCACTCAAACATAAGGTGAGGTACAGGTTGATCCCAGATTGACCTATTTGTGCTTGTGGAGGACGTCTCATCCTCCATCACCATCTGCTCATTGCTTGACAGTGTTAGGGGACTCCTCATTTCTCCCTTCTTCCACTCCTTATTCTTTCATTCTTCCTCTATTTATTTCCCTATTTCTGCTGTCACTCTTTTACTTCACTGCTTCTATTCCTTCAACACTATCTATTAGTACTATTCTCAGCCCTTGAGGTGCTCTGGTTCTTTAGTTATCATTCAAACAAGTGTAGCCAACGCTTCCAGAGGCTTAGTAAGCACTCAGAGGCTTAGTCATCTTGAGGCTAGCCTCCAAATTACTAAGCAAGTCACATGAGACATGTGCATGACCTCTTGCAATAGCAATTTGAGTTTTTGATTATTTTTGGAGATTTTCCTTTTTTAGATTATAAATTTTATTATGGCTTTTGTCTCACTCCTGGCACAGGGAATTCCTAGACTTGTTCTCTTTGGATTTCCCTCTGCCAGGTGAGTAGTTATTGTTGTATTACCTATATATACTTTGAATTTCCCTCTGCCAGCTGTGTGACTGAGCCATAGCCTCCAGAGGTCACCCTTACAGACAGAAGGTCTTCAACCTTGATTCTTGACAACGTTGGCTGGCATTCCAAGCTCAATGTGTGCTGAGGCCTCTTGTCTTCAGACTTGTACTGCTTTTTACACTTTTTCTTGGGAATTTTCTCCCTCTTCAGAGTACGTTTGTACTTTAAAGCCTTGCTCTCCAGCACCATCAGTGCTGGACTATTTGCTCCTTGTCTTCTATTCTCTATAGTGGGCACTTTCCTGCCACCGTCTAGTTAGTTCTGCCTGAATAGCAGCTTCTTCTCCATAGTGTGATGTCAATGGAGACGTCCATCACTATTATTCATGGTAACTTGTACTGCAGGGATGGTGTTGCTATCCACTACTATCTTGTTCTTCTTGAAATCAAGAAGAACATTATGCTTCCGCATATAAGAAGTCCCAATTATCATGTTGTAGCAATAAAAATTTGCTATGTCCAGGTACTCCTTGGTCTTTGACTTCACACAGGCAATTGTCATCTGTGTACTGCACTGCAGGTCTATTGCTCACAGTGCCTAGCTAGAGGAGTAGTGGCTCCTTCAGCTTGCTCACATACACATCATGCACTTGACAAAACTAAGGTGTCACCCTAGTAGTTGTGCTCCCTGAGTCCCACAAGGTCCATGCCTTGTGGTTATTCACATTGACATAAGACACAAGGCACTCCTTGTCCTCGCACTTCAACACTGGCCTTGCCAGTTTCTCTGGAGCCTTGTGAAGGTGCACCTTATACACCTTCACATTGGTGGCTCCAATTGGCCAGTTGAGTGCACTGGCTAGGTAGTCCATCAGAGCTCCCATGAATTCTGAATCAGACTCCTGGACATAATAATTGTTGTTGTATATATCAACTTCAACGTATCTGTTATCTGACAACTCTTCCTGTTCAGAGGCATTCCTAGCCTCTGGTGCCCCATCAATGAGGTTATCCACCTCATTGTCCTTAATGTCAGGTTTATTATCTGAATCTACTCCATCATCATCAGAGATAGCTGTGTGTGTCACATGTACATATATGTGTGGCTTGGCCACTGGCCGTCCATCACTACCTGGACATTCATCCACATAATATCCAGGTTGCCCACATTTGAAGCACGTATTCATTGCAAAAGGACGACTTGCTTCAATTCTTGGGAGCACATTTGACGTCTTTACAACATCTTTAGTTGAGTCTCATTGTGATGAGGCCTTTGCTGAGGGTCCTGTACCGGTTGGTTCTGCCTATCCATTGGGCGGTTACTCCAGAAGCGTCGCTCCTGGACAGGTGCTGACCTAACTATGAACCAAGGGTTTGTATTACTCACTATTTCCTTCTGACGGGCCCAGAAGATGCCTACCTTCTGAGGTTCAGGCCTTTTTGTCAGGTCAGTCTTTGAGTAGTGCAGCTCAAAGTGCTTGGCAATTTTGTGGGCTTGCTCGTAGCGCAACGCATGCACTAGAAATTCCTCCACAGTATTTACCTTGGGCAATAGCCTGTTATTGCAGATGAGCAATTCTCTCATTGCATCAGGTATTCCATGCAGGAACATGTTTATTATTATCCAGTTGTCTGGGTAAATTGACATGTTTTGCGCATAGTTAATCAAGGTGTCATAGAAACCTTGAATGCCCAATTTTTCTGTGTAGGAGGTTGTGATGAATGCCTCCCTTGCATCCTGCATTGTGGATGCACTCACAAACCAATTGTACAGCTCAAGAATCACATCCTTGAATGTCCACTGCTGTCTTGCACAATTATAGTGCAAGACATGGTGCCAAAACCAATTCTTGGCAGGTTCTTCCAAAACCTCAAGGAGAACAAACACTTGTTCTCAATCTAGATGGTCACCACTATACTGGCAAGCTGCCAGATGGTTGCACATGTCCATTGTCCAATTCTCCAAGTTGCTGAACTTGAACTTGCCTCGATACAGGTTGATATGTTTTGATTCCGCCTTTTGCTGTTTTATACCCTCTGGTAAGCACAATGCTATGCCTACTGCATCATCAATGATGCTACTGAGGCACTGGTGCATATTTTCATTATACACCTTTGTTGCCTCAGTTAATCTGAGCATTTTATTTCTGCCTTCAGCAGGAGGTACCACAGAGAACACTTGTACAGGTTACTGATTTGTGTAGTAAGGTCTCTCTGCATCATTCCAGTGAGGTGGACTTTCTTGTCCACTTTGTTCATCTGATCCCTATTGGTCAGGAATTTGACTTAGTGATGCAGTGGGAGGATTACTGCTCCCACTATCTAGCTGCATTGTCTGTTGGACATATTTCTGTCTCATTTCATTGATAGGAGTTATCCCATTAAACACAATACCCTGATTGTCAATCCAGGAGTATCCCTGGCAATGCAGGTCTTGGTTTTGCATATGCTGATAGGCCACTCTTTCAGCAAACTTATCCACCAGTAGTACTTGATTATTCAGTGGTGTTTTCTTCACTGATTCACGTTTGACTTGGAGAGAGACCAATTCCTCTGCTTCCACTTCATGGCTCTTTACCACTGGGATAGTAGAAACCAATTCAACTGTTGATAGAGGTCTTCTTTGGTGATCTCTGAATATCTGTTGTTGCTGTGCTGCAGCAAATCTTGCTGCAAACTATTTTTCTGTCTCTCTTATTTGCTGAGGAGCATAGATGTTACTTATTGCTTTCTCCAGATGTGGAGAAAGCACTGGCTGCGCCTTTATTGGAATACTTGGGATCAAGTTTGCTCCATCTGGCATTGAGGCCACAGAGCCTTGATTTGCTTTCCGATAGATGTAGACATGCACCTCAAGCTCCAGAATCTGAATATACAAATTGATATATTCAATGATGTCTACCGGAGGTATACTATCACATCGGGCCTGTATCAATTGTATGTGCTTCAGTACATACAGTCCTAGTCTAGCACATGTTGTATCCTTTGTAATGGAAGGATACCTCTTCCAGAGCATCATATACTGAACTTGCAAAGTGGACTCAATTTGTCCACCTTCCTTGTCATTGGAAGTCTAATCTTCCCAATGCACTGCCAGAGCCCTTTGCTCAGGGATGGTAGGTCTCTCTCTGAGGCATGACATCCCCTTGCTGCTGCTGTGTCATTGGAGTAGACTCAGTTGGAACTCTCCAACTGCCTGTCTCCAATCTCTGTGTCTTCCCCAGGAAGTATGATGAAGGTCTGCAACCTTCAGGAGGGCCTTGAACATTACTCTGGGCCTGAGGCATTCTCTCTGGCCTTTTGGGCTGTATATAGAGATCATTGTCTCTCCCAGTGTTCTGTTCTAGGGTTTTCCAGACTACTCCTGATCTTTGTCACGACCCACTCCTAGGCCTAAGCTCCAGGCCCGGGCCACCTCACACACTCCCTGGCAAACCACTAACACAAACCCCCAACTCGGGACGAACTCCACAATCACTCAACATGGCCATCACATCATACCTCGGCTGACCCTAGCACTTCCCCCGGACATCACCAATGAACCCCGGCACTCCCAGACATCATCAACAATCCTCGGCAATCCCGGGCACAACAGCACGGCAACCCACGCATCACCCAATGCATCAGGCATCATCATGCATCATTTGAAGCATTATGCATGGCCATGCACCACCCAACGCATCATGCCATGCATCATGCATCACTCTGTACATTAGTCCACGCATCATACATTGCAACGCATCAGTTCCCGCATCATGCCTTGCTGCGTTCTCTCATCATGCCACATCCTCCCTTGTGCAGCGCCACCGTGACTCCCCAAGCAGCGGCACCACTACCATCCGACATCTGCGGGGCTCTCTTTGTCTTCCTATGTACTCTGGGACGCCACCAGAGCCCCAGGGGTAGGCCTCAGACCCAGGGCTGGGACCCTGGACCTTACTCAATGTGTAGTCAGTATATAAGTCCCACCGTAGCACCTAGTACGGTAATTTTGATATTGCCTAAGTATTCCCGGTATCTTTTGCCTCGTCTCTGGTTTTGTTTTGCCAGCCTTGTATTCATTTTGTCATCTCGTACTTGTCTCTCTCATATTGTCTCGTACTTGTCTCCCTCATATTGTCTTGTACTTGTCTCTGAATCTCTCATACTTGTCTTTTATATTTCTGTCTCCAATCTATCAGTTTCTTGCCTTCTTTTCTGCTCCATTTCTTTTGCCTCTTTATCCTGGCTTTCCATTTCCCAGTCTTCAACTTAATTGGCTCCGTGCAGCTCCGCCTCTCTACCACTTGGTTCTATGTCCATCTAACCTTAAAACTCTACTTGCATGAACCTTTTTAGCATCTTTCATGCTGCGAAACAACCACTGGCACTCCCGTCTATTTACCAATTGCCCCGGACCTCTTCCGTCTAGTCTACTTTGCCCCGGCGCTCACTTCCTGCCTCACGCCTCTTGCTGTGCGTCCCGTCACACTCCGCCCAGCCTGTCAGAGGACAGGTTCTCGGACCGTCCACCTTAGCCTTGCTTAGTCTGTGTTGACGTTGGCACCCACATCTAGCCACCATCCAGACCACTCCGGCCTTATCCTGCTCCATCCCTATCTTGGCATTGATACCTGGCAGATCAGCTAGTCTTTGAACCCACTCTACTTACTGGCAGGCCTTTATGCCATTGGCTGGCTTACTCATGCAGGCCTTTATGCCATTGGCTGGCTTACTTATGCTGACTGTTGCTTACTCATTAGTGCTTAGTACATACCGGCCTTATTAGTCAATATACCGTAGTCATAATGTATCCAATGTAGTATATAAGTAGGACTGGTGGATGGAACATCCCCAGTTCTAGCAATAGCATTGCTTCTGGGTCTACACATTAGCATTACTGTGAGCTCCTCAGTGATGACTTTGCCTTCTGCTCTCGCCCTCTTGCTCACCCCTTCTCGGTGGCCTGCCTTCTTGCCTGCCAGTTGCTTGTCACTGTGCTTGCTTGACACTCGCCCCACCTGGTGGTTGGCTTGAGTGGTTAATGCGTCTGCCTGGCTTTCCACGATAGAGCATTCCCTTACACAGCCTTCCCCTGACCCCGGCGCACCTCCTGTGCTCCAACGTGTGCCCCAACTCTTGGCATATCCCGCTTGTGTCCGTATCTATCTGAGTCTGCTTTATAAGGTCTTGCTCAGACTTGCTGAGCCTTCGGGTCAGCGGAACCTGACAATCTTGCTGCACCACTGGGTGCAGCAATTGGTTGCGCTTTGCTCCAAAGAGCTTTGCCAGTTGAGGCTGTTAGAGGGGTTCTCTGTTGTAGCCTCAGTAGACTCTAACCCAGGCTGATGTGGGTCAGCCAAGACAGCTAGTGGATATGCTAGCAACTGGTCAAGCCATACAAGCATATAAACTTTTAATTAATTTAATAAAATAATTATTACTTGTTATAATAATTATTAATGATTATATACTTTTCATTAAGGCCATAGAACCATAGTTCTATGGCTAGAAGTCCATTACAGCACCTCAACCCCCTCAGAGGTTACCAATCCCCATCTAGCTCTGCCTCTTTGACAGGAGCACCACCTTGGCTAGCAACATCACTCACTCTGTCAACATGCTAATAATCTTTGCCAATGACACCAGCAGAATTTCTGGTTGCTTGTTACAAAACTGTAAGAGGAATACTTGACGTCTACAGAACTTCTTCCATAGAGTCAGCAATGCATGGGGCAAGTGAGAGTTGAGCAAGTGCAAAGGTGAGCAGGAGTCAGGCAAGAGGTGAGCAAGGCTAACAGAGGGTCAGACAGTGCTAGATAAGCTTACGGTTGATTCGGTAAATAGACCAGAAGAACACTGCTATTGTTTAGCCTGGGGATATTCTATCCCACAGGCTGCCTATATATACTACATTGGTGGCTGTGCTATTACTAATACTGTTTACTAATTAGGCCCTGGTATGTAAAGGAGTATGACTAACAATAATCAATGCTGAGTAAGGTCTGGGCATATGACTCATCAAGGCTGACTACAAAATAGAAGGGGAAAGAGTGAGCCGAGCAGCTAGTCAGACCTGCTAGGAATAGGTGTATTGTTGGACTAAGCTTGAAATAGGGTTGGACACGGTCCAGAGACCGGTCCCCTGACAAAAACTCCACACCTCTGCCCCACTAATACTTGGACTCCTCTGGCTCTGCACTATGAACCCCCAGATCAACTGGCAAGCCCTCACCCTCTCCCTCAATTGCCACACTACACCTGCCTGGGAGCCTGTGCCTTTCAATATCACCTCACATACCGGCACTCTGGAACTCGCCCCCAAACTGCCCCAAATACCTCTAGAGCTACGCTCACACTTTGCCCAATCCTTCATTATTAGTGCCTGACTCAGTAACTTCCCCAACGTAATTCCCACCTTAGTCAACAGTGAAGCCACTGGAATATTCATAAGCAACCAACTAGACCTTCCCCATGACACCTTCAACAAACTACTTGAACTGCAGCTCTTCAATGGCAACACCATGACCTCTAGACCTATCACCAAATCACACTTTAATTTGCTCACCCTTGACAACAACCTCAAATTCCCCATCAACTTTCTGGTAACCCAGCTGCCAAAATCAACCCCAATTATCCTTGCCATGGCTGTGCAATGTCAACCCCAATATCAATTGGGAGAAACTCACAATGACATTCTCTGGCTCCAACACCAATCTTGCAGCCGCAATACACCTCTGCCTACAACCAACCAACAACCTCACTACCCCAGTACCTGATCCTGACCCAGCCATCAACCCTGCCATGCTCAAGGACAACTCAAAAAGGGGAAGAAGTAGAGACCAAACACCACAACCCTGGTCCTTCTTGAGCACTCCTGTAAATTTTCCCTCCAACATCCCCTAGAGCAAGTACAAAGGTCCACACTACCCCAACCAATGCACTAGGACGCTACCACCAGCCCCCACTCCCAAAACCATACCCAGTCCTACTAACTCCAGGACTCTAGACATCAAAATTATTGGCACCGCCCCCTTTGCTCGCATCATAAAGGACAGCACCCCAGTCTTTCAATTCCACATCACTCTCATCCTACCAAAAGAGCATCTGTGCACCAAAACCACCCCTCCAAAACCACTCAAAACAGAAGAAGAAATCCTACATGAAGTAGTTCCCCCAGAGTATCATGAATTTGCTGATATGTTCTTTGAAGAGAGTGCAAAGGAACTTCTTCCGCACCGGCCCTACAACCACAAGATCAACCTTGAAGAAGGAACATCACCCCTCTTTGGCAAAATCTACAACATGTCAGAAGTTGAGCTTCGCACCCTAAAGGACTACTTCAATGACATGCTTGAAAAAGGCTTCATATGCCTCTTGATCTCCACTATCGGCGCCCTGGTCCTGTTCACCAAAAAGAAGGATGGCTCCCTATGCCTCTGCGTCAACTACTAGGGACTCAACCAAGTCACCAAAAAGAACTGGTATTCTCTCCCCCTCATTGGCAACCTAGTTGATTGCCTCTGCAGCACTAAAGTGTACACCAAAATTGATCCCTGGTTGAGCTACAACAATGTCTGCATAGCTCTGGGACACAAGTAGAAGACCACCTTCCACACTTGCTATGGCTTCTTTGAGTACCTTGTGATGCCCTTTGGCATGACCAACTTCTCTGCCACCTTCCAGTACTTTTTACAATATAAACAACGTCTTTGTCATTGTGTATTTGAATAACATTCTGATCTACTCAAACTCACTGAAGAAGCACCAGAGATATATTTGCAGCACCCTTGAGTGTCTCTGGGAGCATAACTTTCATGCAAAACTGGAGAAATGCTCCTTCCACACTACCAAAGTTGAATACCTTGGCATCATTGTCACTCTAGACAGCGTTTGCATGGACCCTGCCAAAGTCAAAGCCATCCTTAGCTGGCCACAACCCCAGAACGTCAAGGAGGTACAGTTATTTCTTGGCTTTGCCAACTTCTATTGCTGGTTTATCAACAACTACTCCAAAATCACAAAACTGCTTAACTGACTCATACACAAGGACTCCTCCTGGAACTGGGACAGTAAGTGCCAGAGCGTGTTTGAACTCCTCAAAAGGGCCTTCACCTCTGCCCCCATCCTCCGCCACTTTGACCTTACTCTTTCTGTTGTGCTTGAATGCAACGCTTCTGACTATGCCATTGCTAGGATACTCTCTCTCTCCACCAAACTCAATTACAATATCTACAACAAGGAACTGCTCACTATTATAGAAGCCTTCAAGTAGTGGCAGGCCTATCTC
This sequence comes from Termitomyces sp. MG148, assembly GCA_003313785.1. NCBI lineage: Eukaryota > Fungi > Basidiomycota > Agaricomycetes > Agaricales > Lyophyllaceae > Termitomyces > Termitomyces sp. MG148. The sequence continues at coordinate 16,416 of QLOM01007741.1, forward strand.
AAAGGGGCTCCACATCACATCCAGGTCTACTTGGATCACAACAACCTCCAGTACTTCACAACCACCAAACAGCTCAGTTGCTGCCAAGCCCGCTGGTTGGAGGTCCTCTCTGAGTATGACTTTACTATTCACTACCACTCTGGATGGCTTGGGGCCAAGCCAGATGCACTCACATGACAACCGGACATCTATCCAAAGAAGTCATTTGAAGTAGAAAAAAACACCTTCAACCACCATGTCATAATTCTCTCCAAGCACCTCCATGTGGTATTAATTATGAACAAAGAAGGAATCCTCCACCAAATTTGCAAGGCCTTCCTTGGACAACTACTTCACCCAACATGACCTCCAAAATGCTCCTGCCTCCAGATCATTAATTGACCTCTCTTTTACCTTATCCTCAGACAATCTACTCCTTTTCCGATATGGACAAATCTATGCTCCGGACCACAAAGTCATAAGGCTCAATATCCTGCAACAACATCACAACCACAAGCTACAGAGCCACTTGAGAATTTATAAGACGTATCAGCTCATCTCCTACACATACTTCTGGCCTAGTTTGAAGGAGGACATCACTTGCTACATCAAAGTCTGTGAGCTCTATCTCTGGGCCAAGGTTCCCCGACATTGCTTCTATGGCCTTCTAAAACCCCTTCCCATTGGCCGCCACCCTTGGTTCTCTATCTCCATAGACCACATTGTTGAACTACCAGAGTCAGAGGGGTACAATGCTATTCTCGTTGTTGTCTGCTGCTTCACCAAGCAAGCCCTCTTTATCTTCTGCCACACCACCGATGATGCTCCAGAGTTTGCCAGACTCTTCCTCAAGCATGTTTTCTCCAAGCATGGTCATCTGGACAATATTGTCTCCAACCATGGCTGTAAGAGGAACACTTAATGTCAGAGTCAAGCAAGGAACTGGCAAGGCTAACTGAGCAGTTGGACGTTGCTAGAGAGCTTACAGTAAGTTTGGTATGTAGGCCAAAAGAACACTGCTATTGTTCAGCCTGGGGATATTCTATCCCACAGGCTGCCCATATTTAACAATAATCAATGCTGAGTAAGGTCCATGCATATGACTCATCAAAGCTGACTATTAAGGGACAGAAGGGGAAAGGGTGGGCTGAGTGGCCAGTTAGATCTGCTAGAAATAGGTGTATTGTCAGACTAAGCTCAGAATAGAGTTGGACACGGTCTGGAAACCAGTTCCCTGACAGTGGCCCTCTGTTTGTCTCCTGGAGAGACAATACTCCTTATATGCAGCCTGGAAGGCCAAGGAGATTGCCTCAGGCTCAGAGTAACGTACAAGGACCTCCTGAAGGTCGCAGACCTTTGTCGTACTTCCTGGAAAAGACGCAACAATCAGAGACAGGCAGTTGGAGAGTTCCAAGTGAATCCACTCTGTTGAGACAGTGACAGCAAGGAGATGTTGCACCTTAGGGAACTACTGTCCCTGAGCAAAAAACTCCTGTAGTGCATTGAGAAGACAAAACTTCCAACGATGAGGAAGGTGGATGCATTGAGTCCACCTTGCAGGTGCAGTGCATGATGCTCTGGAGCAGGTATTCTTCCATCATGAAGGATACAATGCAAGCAAGGCTGGGACTGTATGTACTTAAGCACATACAATTAATACAGGCCTGAGGTGAACATGTACCTTCAGTAGATACAATTGAATATATTAATTTATATATTCAAATTTTGGAGCTTGAGGCGCACGCCTACATTTACCGGAAAGCAAATTGAGGCTCAGTGGCCTTGACACCAAATGGTGCAAACCTGGTGCCAAATATTCCGATTAAGGCGCAGCCTGTGCTTTCTCCACATCTGGAGGAAGCAATAAGCAACATACGCTCCCCAGCAACAGAGGGAGACAGAAGAACAATTTGCAGCAAGATTTGTTGCAGCCCAGCATCAACAGATCTTCAGAGGTCACCAAGGACGACCTCTGTCAACAGTCACCTCGGTATCTACCATCCCAGTGGTAGAGAGTCAGGATGTGGACAAGTGAATTCTCTGCAAGTCAAACGTAAGTCAGTGGAGAAATCTCCACTGAACAACAGAGCACCACTGGTGGAGAAGTTTGCTAAGAGGGTAGTGTATCAGCAGATGCGCAACCAAGACCTGAATTGCCAGGGACACTCCTAAATCAATGATCAGGGTATTGTATTTGATGGAATAACGCCCATTGACAAGATGTGAAGGCAATATGCTCAAAGGACAGGCCAGCCAGACAGTGGGAGTAGTAACCCTCCCACTGCACCATTGAGTTGGATTTCTGAGCAACAGGGATCAGAGGACCGAGGTGGACGAGACGTTCCACCTCACTGGAATGAAACAGGGAGATATTATACAGGTTGGCAACCTGTACAAGTGTTCTCCATGGTACCTCCTGCTGAAGGCAGGCATAAAACACCTGGACTGACTGAGGCAACAAAGGTGTATAATGAGAATATGCACCAGCACCTCAATAGCATTATTGACAATGCTGTAGGCGTAGTGTTATGCCTACCAGAGAGAATAAAACCATGGAAAGCGGAATCAAAACATATTCACCCATATCGGGGTGAATCTAAGTTCAGCGACTTGGAGAACTGGGATGGATGTGCGCAATCATCTGGCAGCTTGTTAGTATGGTGGTGATTGTCTGGATCAAGAACGAGTCTTTGTTCTCCACAAGTTCTTGGAAGGACAAGCCAAGAACTGGTTCCAACATCATGTCTTGCACTACAATCGTGCAAGACAGCAATAGACGTTCAAGGATGTGATCCTTGAACTATACAATCGTTTTGTGAGTGCATCCACTATGCAGGATGCAAGGGAGGCATTCATTGTAACCTCCTATACCAAGAAGCTTGGAGTTCAAGGTTTCTATAACACCTTGATAGACCACATGCAGAACATGTTGATTTACCCAGACAACTGGGTAATGATAGAGACATTCCTGCATGGGATACCCAATGCAATGAGAGAATCTCTCACCTGTGACAATGGGCTCTTGCCTGAAGTCAATACAGTGGAGGAATTTGTAGTGCACACATTGCGCTAGGAGCAAGCCCACAAGATTGCAAAACACTTTGAGCTGCATCTGTTAAGGAACCAGTCTCCGGACTGTGTCCAATCCTATTCTAAGCTTAGTCCAACGATACACCTATTCCTAGCAGATCTGATTGGTCGCTTGGCCCATCCCTTCCCCTTTTGTCTTGTAGTAGTCAGCCTTGATGAGTCATATGCCTGGACCTTACTCAGCATCGATTATTGTTACTAATTGGGCCTCAATATGTAAAGGAGTATGACTAAACAGTATTAGTAATAGCACAGCCACCAATGTAGTATATATAGGCAGCCTGTGGGATAGAATATCCCTAGGCTGAACAATAGCAGTGTTCTTCTGGCCTATCCACCAAACCAACCGTAAGCTTATCTAACACCGTCCGACCCTCTGTTAGCCTTGCTTGCCTCTTGCCTGACTCCTGCCTGCCTCTGCGCTCGCTCAACTTTTGCTTGCCCCTTGCATTGCTGACTCTGTGGAAGGAGTTCTGCACACGTCAAGCATTTCCCTTACAGCACCGCTCAAAGACACGCACAACAAAAAGACCAGAACTTCAGAAGGTAGGCACCTTCTGGGCATGTCAAAAGGAGATGATCAGAAATATGAACCCTCGGTTTGTGGTCAGATCAGCACCAGGCCAGGAGCGACGCTTCTGGAGTGACCGCCCGTTGGATAAATGGAACCAACCAATGCAGGACCCCCAGCAAGGGCCACACCAAGATAGTGATTGTGCAAAGCAGGCTGTTGACATTGTCAAGACATCAAATGGGCCTCCAAGAGTGGAAGCAGGTTGCCCCTTTGCGGCAAACACATGCTCTAAGTGTGGATGCCCAGGACATTATGCTAACAAATGCCCAGGTGGTAGTGGAAGGCCAATGGCCAAGCCACATGCATATGTACACGTGGCACACACAGCTATCCCTGATGAGGAAGAGGTAGACTCAGGGAACAAACCTGACGTTGAGGATGATGAGGTGGAGAACCTCAACAACAACACGCCAGAGGCTAGGAATGCCTCTGCTAGAGGAGTTGTCAGATAATGAGTATGTCAAGGTCAACATATACAACAACAATTACTATGCCTGGGAGTTGGATTCAGAGTTCATGGGAGCTCTGACGGACTACTTGGCAAGCACACTCAATTGACTGATCGGGGTGGCCAATGTGAAGGTGTATAAGGTGCACCTTTGTAAGGCGCTGGAGAAGCTGGTGAGGCCAGTGCTGAAGCACGAGGACAAAGAGTGCCTCATGTCATATGTTGAAGTCAACGGCCACAAGGCATGGACCTTGTGGGACTCAGGAAGCACCACAACTGGGGTGACACTGCAGTTCTGTCAAGTGCATGACATATATGTGAGTGAGCTGAAGGAACCACTAGTCCTTCAGCTAGGCACTGTGGGCAGCTGAGCTGCAGTCCAGTTTAGTACACAGGCAATAATTGCCTGTGCAAGATCAAAGTCCAAGGAATACTTGGACATAGGGAACTTTGATTGCTACGACATGATTATAGGTATGCCCTATATGCGGAAGCATAATGTTCTTCTTGATTTCAAGAAGAATGAGATCATAGTGGATGGCAACACCATCCCCGCCATACAAGTGACCGTGGATAACAGCGATGGATGACTCTATTGACATTGCGCCATGGAGAAGAAGTTGCTAGTCAGACAGAATTGACTAGACGGTGGCAGAAAAGTGCCCACTGTAGAAGATGGAGAGGACAAGGAGCAAGCTTGTGTGAGCTTGCCCATGGATAGTCCAGCACTGAT
>QLOM01007757.1:0-20932 GCA_003313785.1 Termitomyces sp. MG148
GCTGTAATGTGAATCTAGGAACACACACATGGCTATGTTAGTCGATGGCAGTGAAGCGGACACAGCATGGATTGTTGAACATTGATACGAGGTTTTCAGAGCTTCGAAATGCGAGGGGGGAAAGATGATTCGCGCATAAATACCTCTAATTGTGACGCATGCTCCATGGTGGTCGAAGCAAAGAAAGGTAAGGACACTCCACAGCTTGTTCCGGAATATGAATACTTCCAATCACTGAATGTCAAAGACTGAGAATGCAAACATAGATGCCAAGGAAGCCAATAAAAACGGGAATGTTTCAAGTTGATAGAGTGCCTTTGTAGTGATTTCATGGCGTCAAACACGTGTTACATGCAAAATGAGTATATGACGCGAAGGACGTCAGCACTTCGGTACTTGTTGACACGAGCACAGGCTGGAGCAGTTGTATAAGATCTTAAGCTTAGATTGGAAACCTACAGCACTGGAGCGAAAAAGGAATCATGAGATTTAATCCCTGGAAGACTTGCCGTGCCTGTAACGCAGAATTGTCAGGGTGACGTGAGTGAGTGCATTATAGAGCTACTGTCCAGCCAACTATACATACATTCAAACGTCGTTGAGGCAAGATGTCGTTCAAATCAGCCACCTGTCGAACAGAAACGTCCGTTACAACAAGTTTCCGGGTATAGCCGGCCACGACGGATCATCGATCAACGTTCAATGGTCAGATCGAGCCTTTCTTCGTCAATGCTTTGCTACACACAGAACGGAGCTCATTAGGAAAGCTGGTTCATCCATTTGCAGAGACGTCTGAGTTCTGTATGGTTAAACTACTGTGGATGATCTGCTTGTAGCACGGGTAGATGACCTCATACACAACCTGTGATTTGGTCGAAGCTAGGCGCTCCAGACGTCCTCATCCCCAGATGTTTGTCTTATCTCTCTGCTCTTACAAATGACATCCAGCCCTTAGATTTAGTCACTCGAGCAAAACTTATCACCACTCAGGAAAAGTGGTCTCGCGGCGGACAGCGCGTCGTCCTCCTCTGCATGCGAGAGTACATCCCCTGCCACACTGTTGGTACGAATGACTTCAGCACCGATATCACGCAGAAAGGCATCGAGGCATTGACAATAGTCGGAATCCTTGGACTCATGGACCCCCCTCGCTCTGATTCTGCAGTTACTGTAAAGGATTGCAGGAAAGCGGGTATCAGATTCTTCATGGCTACCGGAGACTTTGGATTGACAACTGTCGCTATTGCCCGACAGGTTGGCATTATTACTACTCATTCCGAGCCTGATCCTCTAGCAGATGTGGTTGACATGTCGTCTAGCGGACACCTGTCCAGCTGCCGAGACCCCGCTAATCGGATTCAGAAAAGCCTCATGTTGGAAGGAAAGGATCTAGATCTGTTCACAGAGAATCATTGGAATGTTGCTACGTGCTACGAAGAAATCGTATTCGCGAGGGTAACACCTGAGCAAAAGTTGGCCATTGTCACCGCTTTCCGGAAGCGGGAAAATGTTGTCGCATTTACTGGCGACGGAGTAAATGATGCCCCTGCCCTCAGAGAGGCTCATATTGGTGTCACTTTTGTGACCGGAAGTGATGTCGCCATCGACGCCGCTGATTTCGTTCTCCTGCATACATTCCACTCCATCATTGGTGGTATTCGACTTGGACGTTTGGTTTTTCAAAAGATACAAAGGGCGATTGTGTATCTCCTACCTGCAGGGAGCTGGTCTACAATCTGGCCCGTGGTTCTCAATGTCTTCCTCGGTATTCCTCTTCCGCTTTCTCTATTTCTTATCATTGTTACCTGCTTCACGGATCTCCTGTCCTGTATTTCGCTCATCGTGGAAAAAGAAGAGCTCGACCTTCTTATGCTCCCACCGCGCAATTACAGAAAAGACCATCTTTTCAACCTTAAGGTCTACACCCAGGCCTACCTTTTCATAGGCATAATGGAGGCGTTTATTGCACATGCGATGTTCTTCTTCTACTATTGGCGGTATGCTCGTATCCCTATAGGCGATCTCTTCCTGTCGTTTGAGAAATATTCGGCCGGGTTCCACGGTTACACAGCGACAGAGCTAGCAAACTTCAAGAACACCGCGCAATGTGTGTATTTTGTTACCCTCGTCATTCTACAGTGGGGAAACCTCCTTTCTGTCCGTAACAAACGTCTCTCGATCCTTCAAGCCAATCCAATTCGTAAACAGAGGAGAAATGTGTGGCCTCTCTTCGGCGCCCTTTTTGCACTCGCAATTGCGATTTTGGTGACGGAAGTTCCTGGTATTCAGAGGGTGTTTTTGACAGCGCGAGTTCCGTTGGAATTCTGGTTCATCGCATTGCCACTATCTTTGTCATGGATGAGATAAGGAAGTTATTAGTAAGGACATACCCAAAAGGTTTCCTAACGAGGATTGCTTGGTGAGATAATTGATGAGCTTTGTATTCTCTTTCTTTCGCAGGACTCTATACCAGAGCGTGTTAGTGACAAAACGCCACCACAAATGCGTGGGAAGTGCGATATCCGAGATGTCGTCATCGAAAACGTTTTGTTCCCCAACGATGACGATGGGCGGGGAGCACAGATGTCCGGTATGCGATGCGACGTTCACCTGGCCCCAGCATGTCGCCCGGCACATGCGGTCCCGTGAGTGACTCGCTGCTCCACTCATGTCACAGGCTCATCTCCGCACCAGACACAGGCAACAGACCATACCGATGCCAGTTCTGTCCCGATCAGTTCGCGCGCAGGTCTGCTGTCTTGTGTTGTCCTTCGAATTCACACCCACTCCTTTTCCAGCAATTTCCTCAGCAGGCACGTCAACAAGTGTCACGAGGCCGCAAAGCCGCCCGCGGGTCCTCCCGGTAGAAAAGGCTCTAGAACTGCCCTCCGCGCCACATCTTCCAAGCAGGCCTGTGACCAGTGTGTCAAGTCCGCTCTCTCCTGTGACGGCGCCAAACTGTGTGGTATGGCTCGCTTTTTCCCGGCACATTCCTTACATAACACACACAGCACGATGCTCGCAGCGCAAAGTCCGCTGCACCTTTGTCGAGTTCAATCGCCAAACCGCTCCAGCTGGCCCGGGTCACCCCGAAGATGCCACCTTCCTCTCAAAGTCCTCTACACAAGTGTCCGGATCCTCTCCCTTTTCGACCACGGCGCTCTCTCACGATCACGTTTCCATAACTGCCGCGCCGCGTTCTACAACGTCCCTTGACTTGCTTTACACACGTCCACATGCCATCAAGCACAAGTTGCTTCCATGGACGGCCGAGGACATGCAGCATGCCCAGACATGGAACCAAGGTTTCTATCAGAATACCAGCGGTTCGTCTCGTCGTATTTGTCTCGCGTACTTGAGCTTATCGCCCTGCAGCAAATCACGATCTTCAACAATATGCATCGAGTATCAGTAGGTCCCTCTGCATGACTAGCTGCAGTACTTTTAATAAACCCTCAGGTAATCCAAGGAGTTTGGACTATGGCGGCAGCGTAGGCAGTGGCTCCATACCTTCCTCCGCTTCTCCCTCGTCTTCGCACCTTCCAATTGCCTTGCAAGAACTCAATGTGAGTATGGATATCCATTCTGTCCTCAACTCACCATATTATTTAGACGCAGTTCGATAACTTCCGTCATCCGCCGTCAGAGGATACCCAGGCCCATTTTGACTCGGCCTTTGGCGTTCTTTCGATCCACGATCCAGATGCCGCCCCATTCTTCTCCCACCTTCAACAACAGCCTCAGCCAGTTCCCAGTGCTGCTATTCTCCCGGACGTGGTGGGCACAGGCGTGCTCGGCGATCCCAACGCGACGCCTATGGCTCAAGATGATATCAATTGGTCCCACCTCATCAATACCAGCACTCCCTCCAACCTCACCACATCCACACCCACCAGGTTCTATCTTCGTCGTCGCGCTACATCAATGTTTAATGTCAAAACACCGACGGCAGCACCTGAAGCATTTATCCAGCACCACGGCACTCATGCCCCTCAGACTAGCAGCCATCGACCCCAGCCTCCCTACGACCAACGCCAGCCACCTCAACACGCTATCTACGGTGTCGTGCATCCTATCCATGCGCCTGTCCCTGTCGAAGATCTCAGCGGCTGGTCTGCGAAGATTCAATCTCAGCGACCGCCTGAACTACGACTTGCTGCTGCCAAGGTGAAAGCACGTCGCCAAACACTTGCTGGCGGAGAGCGCAGTCAACTGCACCATCCGGTTCCAGCACCTTCTCTCGCATTCTGCCCTGGAGCCGACGGCGCGCAAGTTCTTGGTGGACGGGGCGCCTCGCTTCACCCGTGGATCCGAACACACGTTCGTCCTCGTCGTCCACCACTAGCTGGGAAAGTACAGGTACCGGCTCCGAGTCCGGGATGCGACCGGCTTTCAAGCGCCTTCCATCCGCGACGCCGCTTGAACACGACCGCGAGCACAAGCGTGCACTTATCTCTTACCCTGCTGACACCGACGGCGGATCTAATTGTGTCGTCGCCAAGATCGAGGATGCTGGCACAGCATCGCTTGATCCTATTCGCGAGCACGAGCGTGTTCTATCGTATACAGACGTAACCAACGGCGGACCTAGCTCCACAGAGAGCGTTTTACCGACAATCGAGGTTGCAGAAAATGTAGAATTGGAGAGATCTACTGCTGCATCAGGCTCGGGTATCCAAAATATGGGGGCAAGGGTGGATGATGGTGATATAATGTTTGGCCTTACGCTTTGAACCATTGGTATGTCCTCCTGGTGACGTGACACACCTTTTTTCCTGTTTCGTTGAACACTAGCGGATAGACGGTGCGATATCATTGCGAATGGTCGTTACGCATCATCATCATCATGGATTATATGTGCTTCACGGGGTATCTGATGTATTTGTATTGTACGTACTTCCACGAGCGATTCACTGCGACCGGGTGGGTCAGACATTGATTGGCTGATCAACCGGGGTTGATGCATGCGCTCATGGTTACTTTCTTGATCGTGAATTGGTATATATTGTCAGACAGAGTAGTTACCCTGTTAGCAATTAAATTAATACACCAAAAAATAGCTTGGACGTCAGTGAAACAACGATGCAAGATTGATGTGAAGAAATGCGAGATTTGGTCGAGCAGAACGATGTTCACGAATACGATCTACATGTATACACAACTTCTCTGTAGTGGAAGGAAGGGGAAGACGGCCAACTCCCACATCATTGACAGGCCGTGGTACCAAGAAGCGACTGTTTGGATTCTTGACGTTCGCTACAATCGGCCCCGAATGTCCTAAGACATATACCTACCTCGCGGCTTCCGTCAAATTTGGTTGAGTGGATCGAGGAAGAGATGTGGGGATTCCGGTGGAGTCACAAGTGTTTGGTCTCAGGGCCGGAAAGCTCACCTTTTCCAGTTTCCCAGGTGAGGCATATTCTGTCAAGTTCATCTCCTACATACTCTTGCCCTCTTGCCCTCTTGCCCTCTTCTTCTTCGCCCCGCTCACATTCGCATCCTCTGACACCCTTCCCAAATGAGGCGAGCTCCCAGCAAACAGCTCATTCAATCTCCACATTGAGTCTCCAACAACTGTCCCCCCGCTGTCCCAACAACCCTGCCTTTCTAAGACTGCGCTACGGCGTCTTTGGCTCAACCACAGCATACGTAGGGTTATAAACCGCGTGGACCTGAGTCTCTGGCTCGTCGACGCTGGAATTGCCGTCTGACACGCTCAACGGCAGGCGGAGGGTTTCTTCTGTGATGCGCTGGGGGACGATGTATGTGACTGGAGCAACTTGAGGGTCTTTGCATAGCCTTTCGTGCAGGTCGGTGCATGGATTCAATCACACGTGTCATGGTGATGTTATCACAAGGAACCGGTATTTTGCATGTTATACCTCAGACCGCCCAAAAAAGTCCACGTACCCGCCAGCTATCCTTCTGTGACAAAGCTCCACCAATAACGTAGTCAATTGCGAATCCTAAAGCAACAGTACTCCGGATGATCCCCTGATATTTGTTTCTAATCGATACAAATTACCGAACTTGCTAACGGGTGGACGTGTTTTATCAACGTACCTTTCTCACAGATTGGCGTGTCCGATATCACGATTTGAGCCATGCTAATTATACCACCTGAAATACATCGAAATATCTAATCAAGGAGATAAGTGGTACTAACCCCCTCCGGCTCAGGCAGCGCTATGGAAGACTATTATGTAGTTGGATAATAAGTACTCCGAGAGAATCCAGCAACAAGGTTTCCTATCATGAAAACAGTCATCGCAATGCAACAAGCCGCTTTCCTTCCCAAGATGTTGCTGAAAGGTAGACGTTAACAGATAGGCAGACGGAACCCATGAAGACACAGGACCGCTTTAAAAGCTGCAGATACAGTGGGCAGTGCAGTAGCGACGGTGACTGAGTCCAGTGTTGGGACCAGGATACAGAGCGCTAAGCCTAAGAAGACGAACAACGAACAGGACCTGCTTGAATAGAAGATTGGTCTAATCGTCAGAATGACGTCTAGTTTTGCCCACTACTCCATCAGTTTTGATCAAATTTACATAATCCTAGATTCGATCTGTAGCCACAATGCCAAAGTATTTTACCTGATTTAATTAGATTTTTGGGAACTTCCAATCTTTCATGCTAATGTCATCTTTCAAAAGGTATAAAACATTGGGATAGTTTTTTGAGCCACTGTATAGGACAACAGAAAAGCGTTGTGATGGTCATGACTGACTAAATAGTTGCAAAATTGCAACAGTGGAGGAGGTTGAGGAAGATGTGGCCCAAATGGCCAGCCTACTGGTAGAATCACTGGCACTCTTGATGATGGAGAAAGAGTTTCAAAGAACTCTGGAGAAGGGGAAACAGCTGAGTGAGGCTGGTAGGAAGGCAAACAAGAAGCCAGACAAGGCTCAACCATGGACAGATGATTATACCACTGCTGAGGTGGAACAGAATGACCTCGCTAGGCAAGAAGGAAACAGCTGTAAGGTCCTTTTGGGACCAACCAGTGCCTCTACCAGAGGTTCAGTGGGCATTTGATCCATGAATGCCACTAGAATGGAACAAGGTAGTTGCCTCAATGGTAGCATACAGATATGGATCACAGCAAACCCAAGGAGAAGTGTATTGTCAACCACTAGCGGACAAAATATCTGAGCCAACAGAGTTGGAGTTTGATGGGATATTGCTTAAGGTAATGAGTGTAAGGTGACAAGAATGACAAGGTCTAAACCTATGCTGAGACTGAGTCTGGAGGACTCTATGGAGATGCATTTGCATGCGCTTCAGAAGAGATTTGAACCAAAGGCTCTAGTGTGTCTGAGATGTGGAAATAAGGGTCTAAGTATATTCCACAACTGTACTAGCCATGGCAACAGGAATTTGCAGATATTGTCAATGGGACAAAGGAAGAGCTCCTGCCATAGCAGGAGGTAAACCATGAGATCAACCTCATAAATGAAAACAAGCAGTATAAATACCACCTCCCTTGCTGCCCATGAGCACTGCAGAATCAACTTTGTGAAAAAACAAATTGATACATCAATGCAAAGTCATGGAAACCACATCCAGCAGTGCAAGCGGCACCATTGTTGTGTATTCTCAAGATGGATGGGACCCTACACACAGCATTAGATGTGTGGCAGCACAATATTAACACTATTAAGAACGTTACGCCACTGCCAGATCAGGAGGTAATTTGTGAGGATGTTGTGAAAGCCAAGTACAGGTCAAAAATTGACCTGATAGATGCATATGAGCAAGTTTGCATCTGCAAAGAAGACATTCCAAAAACATTGTTTTTGTTGATGGAGACGTTTGTGAGTAATATTATGCGAATAGGCAATTGTAATTCCTCAGCAACATTTCAGAGGTTAATGACCTTTATTCTGAGATGTTATTAAAAAATTCATGCATGTCTACTTAAACAATATATTTATTTTCTTGGACTCCATAGAGGAGCATGAACAGCATATGCGAGTCATGTTTGAACGACTATGGAAATCTTGTTTGTACCTCAGGTGGAAGAAATGTGAGCTGTACTGTCAGGGGACTTCCTTTTTTGGCCACCCTAGAGTTCCCAGGTGGTCCCCAAAGATCTCTGGGATGGCTCACCCTTCATTGGACTTCTTTGGGATGCTCCTGCACCATTGTAGAAGTACTGCAGTCATTTTCATGCTTCTGCCCCCCACACTGATGCGCCACACTGTGGCAGAGGAATTCTTAGACTTGTTCTCTTTGGATTTCCCTCTGCCAAATGATTAGTTATTTTCCTATTGTGTTTACTGTCTCTAATAAACTTTGGATTTCCCTCTGCCAGTTATGTGATTTAGCTGAAACCTCCAGAGGTCACCCTTATAGCAGAACAAGTCTCCTAACCCTGGTCTGGCAGCCCCCTATAGCTGCCAAATATCTCCTGGCTCCTATTTGTTGCTCCTCCACCAGTTTTAAGCACTATCATTGTCTATGTCTCAGCCCGCTGCTTCAGAAGCACTCCCAGATGCTATGGCCTCTGGCAAGGAAGCCTGGACTCACCTGCTCCACTTAAAAATGCAGGTGCAACTCGCCCAAGCCTCCCTCACCCAACACACTGCCAAACTCACCCATCTTTGCTAAACCACCAAAACCATCTCTGATTCCCTTCACACCCTCCTCAAACGCCTCACCCTAGCAGCAGGAGCCCCTGGCAGCAGCAAACCCCCCGCTGCTTAGTCCACCAGCACAACAATCTCACACCATGCAATCCCCTGTTCCAACATGGGAGCGCTCCAACATTCCACATCAACAACTCTCAATGCATACAATGGTGACCACGTGTCTGGGGAATGCTTTCTGCAATCTTGCATCACCTACCTCTAGCTCTGCTGCGATGACTTTGTCTCCAACAAGCTGAAAATTGTGTGGGTCTTGCCCTATATGAAGTTGGGACAAGTGGCCACCTACATGCTGAGGGCTTTTTGGTGCCTCGGCAGCATCTCTAGCTTCATGGACTGGGCCGAGTTTGAACAGGAGTTCTGGGGCAAGTTCTTTTCCTGGAACCCTGCCAAAACTGCTGCACTGATCCTACAAGATTGGGATCAGTATGGCCAAGGAAAGCGCTTGCTGGATGAGTATTTCAACTTGTTTTGTGCATTGGTCAGGCAGGCCAAGTACTTTGATGGCCTGCAATTCTGTCTTACCTTTTGGAAAGGGCTCTATCCAACCCTGATGGAGTGCATTGACAACCTTGCAAAAATGGCAGCTCATCAAGCTCAAGTGCAACCTCTGCATGCCCATGCACCCCGTGCTGCCTACACAACCACTTACAATGCTCCCCTGCAGACTTGCAGTCCAGGCACTGCCCATGGCAACGGTTGCACCACCGGCACCCCAAGCACTACTTCCTGGCGCTCCGATGAACGTGGACGCCTCCCAACAACGTGCCCCTCTCCTCTCCTTGTGCTGACACTGCAGCGTGCAAGGCCATTTTACGTGCCAATGCTCCAGGGGTCTCAAAGTGCACTACCTCTCTCTAGAAGAGCAGAAGAAGCTACTCTTGCAGCTCCTGGCAGCCAAGGACGCTGCTGACATGCCCTCTCTGGACCCTCTCATCCTAGAGGAGGCACAAGAGGACTCTCATGTTTTAGAGGGCCTGGAGGAGGGAAAGGAGGGTTTTTAGGGGTGCAGCGGGTGACCAATATGCCTCCACTGCCCAGTGCTAATTGGTTTGCATGTCTGTTTTGGTAGAAGAAGTCAATACAGTCTCCGTTGATAGCTCCCTGCCCCCAACTGTAAGCACTGCCCCTGCCATACCCAACAACTCTCCTCAACCGGCTCCAACACTTGCCCAAGTGCGCCTCCCTGCCTGGGAGCGCCGCTACGTAATTGCCTCTACTCCGTTGCTCAACTTGCTCTGGATGAACATGGAAATTGAAACAACTAACACGCAACAGACCTGGAGCATGTTGGCCCTCCTGGACTTTGGAGCTATGGGGCTCTCCATAGATGCCAGCTACGTAGAATGGCACCAGCTCACCACCCAACCCCTGCTTGCCCCAATCCTGGTATACAATGTCAACAGCACTCACAACAAAGCTGGGTCTATCAAGTCCATGATAGACCTTGTCCTCCACTACTGGTCCCATGCTGAGCACACTACCTTTGCAGTCACAAGTATCAGCAAGCAGAACATGATCTTGGGGTTCCCGTTGATAAGACTCTGGCAGAACTCAGTGCACCAGTGCTATTTTTAGCGATTTATGTTTTACAGCTAGCAGGAATCAAACTCAGGCTACAGGACGCAACATGGAGGATTATGGGGCTTAGTGACCACATGACTTGGTAATCATCTGCTACTCACCTGACCTCAGCCCGGCCCCCTTCAGGCCCCCGATGGAAATGCAGTACTTTTCAAAAGCTCCGAACAGGCCTCCTTGATGGTTTCAGGCCTTAACAACGCTTATAGTTGATCCGATGCTTAGCAACCTACGCGAGACAGGCCCCCTTGATGGTTTCAGGCCTTAGCAACAGTTCCCGTGCATTTGGCCTTTTTCACTGCTAAAATGTTAAGTTAAACTTGCCAACTTGACAGACGCCGTTGCTTAGCGACTTTTCATGTTCCATTATAACTTGTTTCCATTTTGTGATTGATTTAATTAGCAACTTTTAGTTTAATTGCCATGGCGGCCTAGCGCCTATAAATACTGTACATATTTTGTCTTAGCAGCATCAAATCATACGCCCCACAGTTCAGATTTTATTTCAGCGCATTCTAAGGCCCCAGAGTCACTAAGTGAATCAGTCTTGCCAACTTTACCTCGCCAGCAGCAACTACCGACTTTTGTATTACGGTGCCATACAGGCACATTATTGCCAACGTTTACATTGCTAGGAGCTCTTACCAACTTCTAGCACCCTAGCGCTTTGCAGGCTTTTGCTTAGATTTCTAAGCACCCAGTTTATTTTGTTAAAGTTCAAATTCCATTAAACAGACTAGGCTTCTGGGACCCTGCCTAAGACTCTCTCAAAACACTAGCAACCGCCCGACGCTACTCATTAGTGAGGCGCTAAGTTTACCATCTACCAGGACAGTGCTTAGCGACTTTCAGGCGTCATCAGCATTTCATCCAGGACTTCTCCCACCATGCATGTCCCCTCTTTGACCTCACCAGGAAGGACATTGCCTGGACTTGGAGCAACACAAAGCAACAGGCCTTTGATGCCCTCAAGTCTGCCATCATGTCAAAGCCTGTCCTGCTCTTTCTGGACGACAACTGACCCTTTCACATCGAGGCCGACAGTTCCTGGTGCAGTCCTTTCCCAGCAGTCCCCAAAGATGGTAAGTGGCACCCCGTTGCCTTCTACTCCAAGAGCCTCAATGCCATGGAACAAAATTACAAAATCCATGACAAGAAGATGCTCGCAATCATCCAGTTGCTGGAGGAGTAGCATGACTGGAGTACTTCCGGATGGCCAAGAAACTGAACTGTTGCCAGGCTTGGTAGTCCCTGTACCTCACCAACTTTGACTTCACACTGCACCACAAGCCAGGCCAAAGCATGGAGAAGCCCAATGCCCTTTCCTGGCATGCTGACTATGGCTCTGGCGCAGGAGACAATGACAACATCACCCTCCTGCACCTAGAGTTGTTTGCCATTTGAATGCTGGAAGGGGTGGCTGTGCAAGGGAACAAGGTCAATATACTCCGAGACATATGCCGGGGTAACCGAGAAGGCCTGCAGGAAGATTTGGTCACCAGAGCCACATTAGCACTATGCTCAGGACGTCCTTCTGGCACGAAGTCCATATGTACTAACAAGTGGGAGTTGCAGGATGGTCTTCTCACCTTTTGAAGGTGGATATACATGCCCAATGACCCGGACCTTCATAGATGCATTGTTGAGCAGCATTACAACTCCTGTGTCACGGAGCACCCTGGTAGGTAGAAAATGTTGAAACTCATCTCCCAGAACTACTGGTGGCCACAGATGTCCCACTACATAGGCTCCTACACCAGTACCTGCAACCTCTGCCTCTGAACAAAACCCCACCAACGCCTTCCAATGAGTCAACTGTAGTCCCTCTCCATACCCATAGCATGCTGGAGCATAGTCTCTGTTGACTTCATTGTGGAGCTCCTGGATGTGCATGAATATGACACAGTTATAGTTGTGGTTAATCTGTATGGCAAGCGGGTGCACTTCATCCCAATGCACATGACCTGCTCTGCAATGGGCACAGCCAACCTGTACCAGAAGAATGTCTGGAAGCTCCATGGTCTCTTCAGCACTTATATCTCCAACCAAGGCCCCCAGTTTGTGGCAGACTTCACCTGGGAGCTTTACCACCTCCTGCATGTCAAACTCCACACATCCACTGCCTACTACCTGCAGTCTGATGGTCAGACCAAGCGCATCAACCAGGAACTAGAGCAGTACCTCCAGCTGTTCTACAAGGAGCAACAGGATGATTGGGATGAGCTCCTCCTGGAGGCTGAGTTCCAGTACAACAACCACATCCACACCTCCATGCAGCACTCCCCATTCTTCCTGGACACCGGCAGGCACCCTTGGATGGGCTTTGAACCATGCATATGACAATCAGAGAACAAGTCCGTCAACAAGTTTGTCAACCACATGCAGAAGGCATAGGAGGTGGTGGAAGCTGCTTTGACCAAGGCAAAGGACGACATGGCCCACTACTATGACCAAGGGCATACACCGGCCCCCCAGTACAAGCCCAGAGACCGTGTCTACCTGGACGCCTCTGACATCACAACCACTTGGCCCTCCCAGAAGCTATTTCACTGGCAACTGGGGCCATATATGGTTGAGTGTCAGGTAAGACCACTGGCTTACAGGCTCTGGTTGTCTGCCAGCATGTGCTGCCTACACCTAGTCTTCAATGTGATCAAGCTCTTGCCCGCCCCAGACGATCCTATCCCTGGTCAATGCACCCCGCCTCCAGTCATTGTTGACAATGGCCTAGAGTACAAAGTAGAGAAGATCCTTGACAGTCGTCTATTCCGTTGCAAGCTACAGCACAAGGTCAAGTGGAAGGGCTATGGTATTGAAGACAACACCGGAGAACCCATGGAAAATGTCCATGTGCCCACCCTTATGAAGGACTTCCACCACAGTCACCCTGGAGTTCTCCACGTCCTTCAAAGCATCTACTTGGTCTCACTGGCCAACCATGTGGTCTGCAACTTGTTCTACCCAGTGTGTCAAGACACCACACTCTAGAGGAGGGGGTGATGTCAGGGGACTTCCTTTTTTGGCCACCCTGGAGTTCCCTGGCGGTCCCCACCCTTTGTTGAACTTCTTTGGAACGCTCCTGTGCCATTGTAGAAGTACTGTACAGTTGTTCTCATGCCTCTGCCTCCTGCACTGATGTGCTACGCCACAGCAGAGGAATTCTTAGACTTGTTTTCTTTGGATTTCCCTCTGCCAGGTGATTAGTTATTTCTCTGTCATGTTTACTGTCTCTAATAAACTTTGGATTTCCCTCTGCCAGTTGTGTGATTTAGCCGCAACCTCCGGAGGTTGCTCTTACATGTACATGGAAAGCATAGACTGCTTAGGGCACATCATTGACACACAGGGAATTCATCCCAATTCAGACAAACTCAATAGAATTTGAGAGTGGCAAATGCCACATAACTATAGTGACATTCAGCAATTTGTTGGACTGGTCAACTACATTGGTAACTTTTTTACCAGATATTACTGCATATACAGGGCCACTCATGGCCATGACCCAGAATGGATCACCCTTCCACTGGAAACCGCTGCATCAGTGGTGCTTTGAGATGATCAAACAAATCTGTGCAAAGACACCAATTATACAGCCAATCAATCTGCGTTGAGATGAGCCAATACAGCTCATTTGCAATGCATCTAAGACTGGCATGGAGGCCATGTTTGGCCAAGAAAAAATGTGGCAAACCTGCAGGCTAGCAGGATTTATGTTCCGTAAGTTTATGACAGCACAGCAAAACTATGCTGTGCACAAGCTTGAGATGCTTGTTATTCTCAAAGCCCTCCTGAAATGGGAGGATAAGCTAATGGAGTACAAGATCCATATTATTACAAATCATAAAGCACTAGAGTTCTTTGAAACTCAGGTGCACTTGTCACTGCAACAACGTCAATGAATCAACTATATGTCATGTTATCAGTTCAACATTACATATGTCAAGGGCAAACTAAATAAGGTTGCCAATTGTCTATCTTGGTATTTTGAGAGTGATACCCAGGAGGATGTTCATGATGTCTATGACTATGTCCAGGCAGACAAACGGATTGAACCAGAGGGTGAGGACTGGCCCCTTTACTGGTTCCACAAAATCAAGGAACAGGTTGTAGAAATACAAGCCATGAGGGCTCAAGAACTATGTTGCAGTAGGCAACTCCAAGAACAGAAGGAAGCTCAAGATATCAAGGCTCAAGAGATGATAGATGCAGAGCTGTCAGCTCCCAGGAAAATCCAAAGTTGATTAGAGACAGTAAGTACAACAGAGACTAATCATCTGGCAGAGGGAAATCTGAAGAGAACAAGTCTAAGGATTCCTCTGCTGTGGCATGGCGCATCAGTGTGGGGGGCAGAGGCATGAGAACAATTGTACAGTACTTCTACAATGGCACAGGAGCGTTCTGGAGAAAATCTGATGGAGAGCAGGCCATCCCAGAAATTTCTGGAGATTGCCAGGAAATTCCGTGGTGGCCAAAAAAGAAAGTCCGCTGACATCTCCTTTGCTGATCTCAACCTGCTGGACCCCCTGCTTCTGGTATTCTCTCATAGGGAGGTCCTCTACAAGAACAACAGACATAGTGCAGGGGACCCTAGTCAGAAAGAGGAATGCAAGGGGGAGTTTCTACTTGCACAGGACCTGGAGCTCAGATGAAGCCACTGAGGTAAGAGACCGCATCTACACCACTGCCCTGTGACCTCTGCCTATCTTGAAGGAAATCAGGGCCAGTCAGACCACATCCCAATGGCTGGCACAGGTCTTTGCAGTCGATATCCAGCCCTGGGTGTTCTGAGATAGCAGAGGGGACCTCAGTCAGAAAGAGGGACACGAGGGGGAGTTCCTACCCACACAAGACCTGGAGCTTCTAAATGAAGCCACTGAGGTAAGAGACTGCATCTACACCATTGCGCTGTGACCTCCGCCCATACTGAAGGAGATTAGGACCAGTCAGACCACATTTCAACAGCTGACCCAGGCCTTTGCAGCCAATGCCCAGCCCTGGGCATTCCAAGATGCGGTCCCCAACCACCTACATGACTTTGAGGACATCTTCTCCAAGGCCTTGTTTGACTCCCTCCCAGAATGCAAGTAGTGAGACCATGCCATCGAGCTCCTACTAGACTCAAAGCCAGCCAACTGCAAGGTTTATCTGCTCGCACCCAAAGAGCAGGATGAGCTTGATGCCTTCTTTTGGGAGAATCTGGAGAATCCAGATGAATCCACTCCTCAAAGTCTCCAGTGGCCTCTCTGGTGTTTTTCATTAAAAAGAAGAATGGTTTTCTCTAGTTGGTCCAGGACTATCAGGTGCTCAATGCAATAACTGTCAAGAACTGCTACCCACTCTCCCTTATCTCAGAGCTGATCAATAACCTCCAGGGTGCATGCTACTTCACAAAGTTGGACATCTGGTGGGGCTACAACAATATGCGCATCCAGGAGGGAGATGAGTAGAAGGCAGCATAGACAAGCCCCTTGATGGTTTCAGGCCTTAGCAACAGTCTCCGCATATTTGACTATTTCCACTGCTACATTGTTGAATTAGCACCTGCTGACTTGGCAGACACCATTGCTTAGCAACTTTCACGTTCCATTGCCCTTGTCATTATTTTTCTTGATTGATTAATTAGCAACTTTTAGTTTAATTAACATGGCAACTTAGTGCCTATAAATACTGTACATATTTTGTCTTAGCCATCATTGAACAACACCCCACAGTTCAGATCACAACTTGCATGCTCTAAGTTACTCAGAGTTGCTGAGTGATTATACGGTTTACTGACTTCATTACACTTGTCACCTCTATGCTAGTCTTGCTGACTATACAGTGCTATACAGGCACACTTACTACATTTACGTCGCCAAGTCCTTTACTGACTTTGGTACCTAGTGCCTCGTGTCAGGTTCTGCTGACCTGGGGGCTCAGCAAGTCTGGGCGAGGCCTTACAAAGCAGACTCAAGGGTTACGGACACAACAGAGGCCTACCAGGGTAGTCAAAATACACCGGGGCACAGGGAAAGTGCGCTAGTGTTGCTGGACGAGGTGTGCCAGGGCAAGGGGTGTAGGAAGCAAGCAGGGGGAGAGCGCCGGGAGCGAGTAAGTGGACAAGGGGTTCCAGGGCAATCAGTAGAGCTACCAATGTGCCGGCAGCTGTGTCACGGAGAGGGCACAAAGAATGATCACGTGGACAAGGTTTTAGGGTTGGACGGTTGCAGAGCCAAACTCTGGCAGAGCTGGGCCGACTAGGCCGAAGGCCGGGGAAATCAGGAGGTCGATGAGAAGAGACAAAAGAGAACTGAGGGAAAACAGATAGATTGGAAAGAAATACAGAAGACAGGAATAGAGACAAGTACAAGATGATAGAGATAGAGACAAGTACAAGGCAAAGTTACGAGACCGGAGCGATACAAGAAGAAACTGGGAAGTACGGGCAAACTAGGTAATATCAAGACTACTGTGCTAGATGTTGTGGTAAGGCTTATTTATATACTGACTACGTGTTGGGAAGGTCTGGGGTTTCAATTATGGGACCGTGAGTGACCCCCAGAGCTCCAGTGGCATCCTGGAGAACATAGGAGGACAAAGAGGACCAGCGGGTGTTAGATGGTAGTGGTGCCGCATGAGAGAGGACGTGGCGCAACAAGGGAACGTGGTGAGGCATGATGCGGGAACTGATGCATTGCAATGTCTGATGTGTGGGCTGATTATGCAAGGTGATGCATGATGCATGGTATGATGTGTCGGGAGATGCGGACCATGCATGATGCATCAAATGATGCGTGGGTTGCCGTGCTGTTGCGCCAAGGATCTCCGATGATGTCTGGGAACGCCGGAGTTTGTTGGTGATGTCCAGGGGAAGCGCCAAGGTTGGTTGGGGTATAACGTGATGGCCATGTGGTAATTGTGGAGTTTGTCCTGAGTTGGGGTCGTGCGAGAGGTGTTTGCCAGGGAGTGTGTGGGGTGGCCTGGCCCCGGGGCTCAGGCCCGGGGTTGAGTCGTGACACCTCCTCTATGGCAGGCAGTATGGCTTAGACTGCTAAGCACATTTCACTTCACTCTTCAATTACTTTTAAGAAACTAGGCTTCTGGGACCCTGCCTGGGACTCTCCCAACAACTAGCGACTGCCCAGCACTTTTCTTTACCAGTAGCTAGGTGATATTTACCCTCAACAGCACTTAGCAACTTTTGGGCATCATCAACAAGGTCAACATACTCCCCAGTCTTTTCTCCCTTTACATGCATGTGGAAATAGATATAAACTTATTTTGCAAAAGCTCTTCAAGTTTTTGCAGCTGTTGGGGATCTATTGGGAATTCCCAAGGTACAACCACCAATCTTGGTGTTGGTCACATAGTACTTCTCATTGGTCTCCGCCTCATGGCAAATGGCGGCCACAGCTTTGTCTCCAACAAATACAGTGTTAAAAAGCCATGAGTAGTAGAAGTGGTGGTCCAAAGCACCACCAAAAAACCAATTTGAACGTTTGACATTCTTGCTGTCAACAAAGACTCTTAGACCATTGGGAATTCTCTTGGTGGCTTGCTCCACACAATTCTTGTTTGCCTTAGCTTGCTGTGCAGCCTTGTGCTTGGCATAAGCAGCAATCTTCTTGTTCTTTGCCAACCACTGTCTGCAGTTGGTGGCAGTCTCTTCTTCTGACAGGGTATCTGCTGGATGCTCTCCATTGTTGCTTTTGTTGCTCTGCTCTTTCAGCCTGAGCAAAGCCAATGTAGGTAGCCAGCTTTCTACCTTGTTTTTGGACCAGGTGTCCTTCTTCACAGACACAGAATGTGAGAATCCAGTAGTGCTTTGAATTGCACCGCTAGAAGAAAGCACACAGTAGAGCCTTCAGCTCTTGCTGGGACTCCAACCACAAACACAACCACAGTCAACACCACCTCATTGGTAGGCTTTGTGTGCCCTGATGAATGGGCAGGAGCATGTGTTGATGAGGAAAGTCCTCATAAACTGGCATCCACGACTATGAGCTCCTCATGGAGCTCAGATAGCATTGGAAAGAGTTCTCCCGCTTTCTTTTGCCCTTGAGGTGCTTCTTGCACCTCAACTCCTGCTCTGCACTGCCCTTTGTTGTGAGCCATGTCTCTGGCTTTGAGGCGCTTTGCCTCATTTGTCTCCTTCAGCGGCAATGGACGCCTCTTAATGGTGTTTGCAAAGGTTTTGATAGTATTCTCGTTACGCTGCTGCAGCATAATGATTTCATCAAGTAGCCAAGTGATGACTACCTGGGCAATGAGGTCTCTGAGAAAGGATGATTCTGGCAGCACTCTCTGGCCAGTGGATACTAGACGTCTCCATACTGCTTCCACCTGAGAATCAAAGACCTCTGAAGGTGTTGCTACCTCCTTTTCTTCCCCTTTGTCTGTATAAGAAATGCGCTGCAGAGACAGCATGCATGTTGGCAAAGGAGATTGTTGACAAGAAGGCATTTGAGGTCTGGGTAGACCTCACAATGGTTCTTGCAATGTGGATTTGTCCCACCTGCACCTTATGAATTTATATGGTGCTCCTCCATACGCAGTGTAACTTTTTGAAGGCAATTGCCTCCGGTCTCTCCTGTAAGCCTCTCAAGGAGGTGGTGTGTGTTCTCATTGGCGTTGAGGTTTGGCTTTTGTCAGACCTGTGAGGCCTGCCAGCAGTTGAAGACCAGCAACAAGAAACTAGCAGGAAAGTTGCATTTTCTGCCTATCCCAACAAAACCTTGGGACTCTATTGGAATGGACTTTGTTGGTCCATTCCCTGAATCCAAAGGTTACAATCACCTTTGGGTGGTAATCTGTTGCATGACCAGTATGGTGCACCTGATACCAATGCACACAACCATTACTAGGCCAGAGTATCCTGGGTATACTTGCAAGAGATTGTAAGACTGCATGGTCTTCCAAGTTCCATTGTGAATAATAGAGATGCAAAACTCACATCTCACTGGTGATGGTAGTTTCACAAGCTCCTAGGAGCTAAACTGCTCATGTTGACCTCATTCTATCTGCAGACAGATGGACAGACGGAGCGCACAAATCAAAGTATTGTGCAGATCTTCTGTATAGTAGTTCAACTGGACCAACGCAACTAGGTGGATAAAATACCTCTGACTGAGTTTGTAATCAACATGAGGGTGTCAGAGATGACAAAGTATGCACTATTTAAACTCAATGGAGGTTTCATGCCCTCTATGCTTCAAGAACTCAGAGAGGATAAGGTCATTCACAAAGGTGTTGGAGAATCTTGCCAACATGCACAATGCTATCATTGCAGTACATGTCATACAGGCACAACACGTGAATGATAGGTAGAGTGACAAGCCTGAGCTAACATCTGGCATGTTAGTTTACTTATCAACCAAGAACCTTAACCTCCCAAAAGGGAGGGCAAAGAAGTTGTATCCAAAGTTTATTGAACTGTACAAGATCTTGGTTGTGGAACCAAGTACATCAAACTATATACTAGAGCTGCCTACAGCTCTACAAGTGTGTTGTATAGTGATGCAAAATATAGGGTTTGTTGAACTAATCAGAGGGACTCTCATTAGTGTAGACAGCTCAACTTTACTTTCACAAGTTTTGTGGGGCTATGACACAGAAACACACACTTGTAATAAAGTTGTAAAGAGTTTTTATAGTTTTAGTTGATTATTATAATGAACCAAAGTAGTTCACACAATAGAAGGTCTCTAAAAGATACCAAAAAGCAACCCTATGAAGTCCACTAAATGTTAGGCCTAAGCAGTCACACTCTCTAGGGACCTTGAGCCACACAAATGGTCTATTCACTAGATTAACAAAGTTAAGCTTTAGTTTGAGCAAACTTAGTTCACACAAATGTAGGCTATAAGCTTTATTAAAGCTGGTCTAAAGTACTTTACTGATTAGCCTAAGTAGTCCACTCTCTGGAGACTCCAAGCTCCACAGGTATTTCCTTGCCTAGGTCCCCTTTTTCTTGTCCTATTTATACCCTCCTGATTGTGCATGGACCACGCATGATCTGTGTGTCTCCAGGCCTCCCATTGGTCTGGGTATTGGTTAAAGTTGGGCTTGCCGGAGATCAATTCAATAAAATTTACTGAATAGGAAGTTTTTACTCCAGCAGCTGGTTTTAGGCTAGGTCTGGCCTCTGGTTTGGCATTTCCATTATTTGAGACCCGCTAAGGGTCCTTTTGTTGTATCTGCCTGGTGTCAGAGAGTCTGAAAGTACTCAGAGGGGTGGGATAGCACTATTATTGAATGCTGTAGAGCTCTGGAAAGAAAAGTCACAAAGATTTGATGGTTCTGATGTGCTGATTGCAGATCATGATCCAGGATCTTTGATTGATTCCATCAATTCTTAATTTAGACAAGAGGGCTAGAGGCAGGTTAAGGAAGGAGCCCCTGCCTTTTTCCTTTAACCTTTGCCCTGCCTATGGCTTACTAGGGGGGGGGAGGTGTTAAGCTTTAAGCTTTCCTAGGACCTAGGACCCCTAAAGAGGATGAAGGACTAAGGACTAAGGCCGAAGGAGGGGAGGATATCCTAAGGGGCACAAGTCAGAGAAGGTAAGGTAATTAGGCATCGTAATGGAAGATAAGTAAAGGAAAAGAATTCTCTCTTTAATTTCTAAAATTCCTAAGGAGTAGGGGTTACTCTAAGGACAAAGCTAGTACTATTTACTATGTACTAGTACTACGTACTACATAGAAAATGAAAAAAAAAAAAA